>JAJPUD010005617.1:20426-75601 GCA_023553655.1 Myrmecobius fasciatus
TAATTTCCTCTGACCACCCAATTAGTATCAGAGCCAGAATCTGAATATAGGTCTCCTGACTCTAGTCCTGGCATTGTTTCCACAAAGTGGGATCAACTATGACATGCTCAATCTTCTCCTAACCCTTCTAATACTCAATAACACAAAAATAATAGTTGATCGACTAATGTCTAGGTTGTCTTGGATCCCAAGAGAGTTGTAGTTATTTTTCACTTTGTACTGCTTGAGGTACTGTGGGAAATGGTACTGGAATTAGAATCAAAGGGTCAAGAAACAAATATCAGCTCTCCCTCTAGTAGCTACCTAAAAGACCCTGGGAAAAATACTTCATCTCTGGGACCACATTCTTCTCATCTGAAAAATGAACACATTGATTTAAATGGCCTGAAAGGTCTTTTTCTGCTTTAAATCTATGAATCTATAATGCTGCCCCTCTGAGGAAAATAATCAAACAAACAATAACAATGACCAACCATCCCCTCTCCCCCCAAAAAATAGCCTATGTTGTAGATCAGAAAGTGTTTATTAAATTTTAGAAGAATACTGTTGGATCAGTGAATCAGAGAGAAGAAAAATTGTATAATAACCATCCCAGGAGAGTTTGTCCAATTGAGACTTCTCTTGAAATCTCTATGAAGATTAAAACAAAATTCTTCTTACAAATAAGATGTGTTACAATCATCTTAGCATAAAGAATAAGTAAAAACAAATGAAATCTCCTGTTTGAGTTAACTGAGAACTTTTTGTAAAATTAAGCTATTTTTTCAATGGACAAAAATTCATTTTCTCTCTTCCACCTTTTCCACACGTAAAAATAAAAAAGAGAAAGAAAGGAGGAATAAGAGAAAGAAAAAAAGAAAAGAAAAACAAATTTATTATGAGACATGCTTAGGCAAAAAAAAAAATCATTGACTTTTCTTCATCAAAAAATATTTATCCTTTAGCGCACAAAATCCAGCACCTCTCTGATGGAAGGAAAGTTATCATGATTTATCATAAGTCTTTAGGAATTATGATTCTCATTATATTAATGAGTTTTTAAGTGCATCATTTCTCTAGGGCTTTTTTTTTCTTCAGATAAATAGATTTTTCTTTTTGATCACAGAGTGGGTGTAAGTTCCAAATGACAATTTTTCCCTTACTTGCTATTTATTCATAGATCTTCTACTTTGTTCACTTATAACTCAGTACATTAGAATTTCCCTTTGCTGTTGGTCCATTAGTGAATGACCAGTACAGTTGCTGTTGATATTTTCCTCTCAATCTCAAAGATCTATAAGACATTTTGCCTTTCTCCCAAGGACTACATATTTCACAAGGCCAAGTCCAGAAGGTTTTTCCATGAGTTGAAGGAAATAATATTTTTAATATTATTATGGCTTTTCAAGAAAGGCTATGGTGGGACTTGATCATACTCACATGCACATAAGTTTTCCTGTTTCATTGGGCATTTGATCTATGGCTGTCAGGCTATACTGTGTGTCCACAACCTTTGGAGAATTTTTATCTGCAGGAGTTGCAGGAACAAAATAAATGAATGTAATACTTTTCTTTTTGCATACCCTGTGCTTATCACAATACTTTGCACAATGTAATTGTTAAATAAATGCTTCATTCCTTCATTTATTCAAACAAAAGGAGAGCAAGTTTCCAAATCCAGGGAAAAAGCATTGCCTTAATAGTTTTATATTCTGTTGCAAATGAAGTCATGAGTATTTCAAGAGTACCACTTGAAATAACATTGAGCACATAATAGGTATCTGCTCATAATTTTACTGGGAGCCAGGCATTTGTGATTATATAGTAATGTCTTATAGTCCTTTGGATTAGTCCTCAGCTGTGGGGTAAGGAAATAAACACCAGCCCAACAATGGTTTATCTCTCACTGAAGGTCTTTTAGCAGAGATATGATGAAAAAATGTCCATTACACTATAAGGAAGATTTTGCTTTTCCATTATAAATTGAACTAGGTCACTGAGTTTCATTATAACACTGAAATTCTCCTATATTTTAGTAACTGATCTGATAGCTATGGTTCTAATTATATGGAATAAAACAGAAATTGAAGAGAAAAATCTAAAAGCATAATAGAATTATATTTTGTAAACTGCAATAAAATCCATCTCCATCACACTTTCAACACAATAGCAAACTTATACAGAAAGGGTGAATGAAGAAATTTTGGGGTATTTGTCTATATGATATTTCAATGAATCATAGATATCATGCTGGAAGAGAATTTAGAGACCCTATAACTTACTTCCTTTCTTTCACAGATGCTGAAAATGAAGCCCAAGAAAGTTGTTATATACCCAATACCAAAGTGCTATGGAGAAATCATGGTAGAATTTGATCCCAGATTCCGGAGTCAGTTAGCCACCAGTGTTTGTTAAAATTACATACTTTATGAAGTTCAAATGACTCATTCTGAAAGCCAATAAAGTTGATGACATATAGGAAAATACAGAAAAAAAAAAAACAACAATGGAAGGAGAACTAGTGGTATAGCCTTACTTTATTGAATGCTTTTGGTTTTCATTTTAAGCCTATTCTTTTTAACCAATGAATAAAGTAAGAAGACACAGTTAGATGATGATTTGCATTAATGGAGGGAATTGCCACACTGGTGAAATCACACATTCATTATAAATTGAAATATAAATACTAATGAATCCAGAAAGAGCCTTAACTATTTTCTTTCTTTCTTTCTTTCTTTTTTGCTTAGGCAATTGAGGTTAAAGTAACTTGCCCAAGGTCACACAGCTAAGAAGTGTTAAGTGTTTGAGGCCAGATTTGAACTCAGGTCTTCCTAACTTCAGGGCGAGTACTCTATCCACTCCACCAACTAGCTGCCCTCAGTCTAAACCATTTTCTAAAACAAAGAATAATTTGGTGAATCTAACAGGTACACCATTTGGACTGGAAGAACTGACCCATAACCTATTGTGAAATTTAAAAATGACACATGACCACCTGGCTGGCTTCTTTGAGTTTGGATGTAAAGGAACAAACCACTTGGTTTTCTTTCACTCTTAGGAGAAGTTGAGAGACATGAAGGAAAGGAATTTCCAAATTAAGGACAATAACAGCATCCTATTTTCAAACAAATCTTTTCTGTGCTTCTAGGCATTTTTTTGCTATATGAAAAGAGACAGACATTTTTGTTGGCTGCTTACAACTGCAGCTTCCATCTAAAGGTAACTGGATGTGTTAATATGACTATCCCATTTAGGAAGACCCTCATTTTGAATGTAATAATAATAACAACAACAGCATTTAAATAGTGCCTACTATGTGCCAGATATTGTGCTAAGTACTTTTGAGGATAAGGATTATTAACAAATTTTGCATTTCCCAGGGCCTACCAAGGTGTCTGTCTATTTTACTGTAATTTTATAGAATATACAGTCTTCCTATTTGTTGAAAAATTACTGCAAGGTTTCACTGAATCCTTAGAAAAAACTCTAAACTCAAATCAAACCATATTTATAGGATTATCTAGCTCTTCACATAAAATAATGTTCTCACAAAGGAAAATACAGAAACTTCATGTGGCTTTCTTACATCAAGTCCAGTTCTCTGTAAAATTGGAATATGGAATTTGGTCCTCGAGGGGTCCCCAGTGGCTGTGGAGGCAGAGTAGTACAAACATGTCTATGAATTTCATTAACATGAATAGCTACTTAAAATAAGAATAATCATCTAAGATTTTTTTGATAAGTTTTATGAGGGTGGGCTTTAGTGTAATAGAAAGACTACTAAACTTGCAAAAGATACTAATGATTTAATTCTAGATCTAGCACTTGCTAACTGTTAGGCCTTGGAGCAAGAACCTCACTTTATTCATCAATAAAATCAGGATATTAATATTTGTGCCATATTGCCAACAGGTTGCTGGGAACAAAGCAGTTTAGAAGCCCTAAAATACTATATTGTAACAGGAGTTATAATTATTAGTTAACAAAACTAATTATTTGGAAACCATTTTCTGTGCTCGAAAAAATTTTACTAAAGTGAAAAGATGAATAAAAATCAAGCCTACTCAATGTATCATGTTTTGTATGATATTGTTTGCAAGCTTTGAATGAAAAGCATTGCTCCATGGACTCTGATCTAGTTAGTTGTAATTTTCCTCGGGTATGGATGATTTCATTTGACGATTAAAAAGAGTAGTTAAAGTCCAGATACAAAGTTCATTCCTTTTCTATACTTGTTGCTAAAAGCTGCAGTGATATTTGTTTTCTGAATAAAGTTGATATTGAGATGACTAGTTATCTGATCCCTTTTGTTGGTGGTTGTCCAGTTTCCCTCCACAGAAGCTTTCATTCCATATAAGGCCTGACAAACAAGAAATCATATGTGAGGGGGAAAAACATCTACTGAACAAAGCAAATAAGACACTCCCTTATGAAGTCATTGAGGTTGGGCCTCACTTGGAATCCCAGGCAGAGTGAAAATGAACCTTTGACAAAAGCATTTACTTCCTCTAATGCTAGAAGGTCAATGTTGTGTTGGGGTATACTTGCTGCCAAGTTTCTGAATTTTCAAATGATTTAGTTAAAGTGAGTTTAGGCAGTGAGAGAAGCAACCAATTTACCTGCGTTCACTTTGGACTATGGCCTTCCCTAGGATACTATGATTATTTGACATTTAATTCAATCGAACAGTCATGAATTAAATGTTTGCCTTGCTCAAAACATTCATTATACTGGACTACTTTGTTGATAAAGTTATTGGTTTTGGTGCTCTAGGACTTACATACTTCATTTCTTCTATAATCTTAGGAAAAAAATATTTTAAATGTAGAGGATAGATCCAATTGTAATCTTCTAGTGATGCTTTAGTTTCATGTGAAGATGTGAAGGTGGCCATCCTGAGGAAGCACAACATCTAGCTGGTTCCACCAACCTGAAAAGACTTTGATCAAGGTCCAAGAGATTGTCAATCTGTTTAACACTTGAGTATCAGCCTATCTAAAACCTAAAAAGATTGGGCTGTACTGTTTGTTGTTTCAGCCACATCAGCCTATAAATCCCAGAATAAATCATAGATTGAGGGATTATAGAAGAATTTGTAGAAATAATATTATCTAAACTCCTCATTTATAAGTGAAGAAATTGAAAATTAGAGAGGTAGCTGATTTTGACAAGATCACTGAGGGAGTGAGCTGAATTTGAACTTCAAATTTGCTCTATTTGTTAGGAACAGAGAATTTCAATATGTATGGGTAGAAAGAGTGCATTCATTGTCAAAATCACATAATACAAATATTATTAGAATCTGGTGGTTGTCCTTCATTCTTGAAGAGGACCAAAATGGCATCACTACATTAGAGTCATGTTACAATGTTTCTGATTAGATAAATACATTTTGGAATGCTTTACCTAGGTCAGGCACAAATAGTCCATGTGAACATTTGGGTTGTATTCTCTAAATTGCTAATTTCTTTAAATTATAGAATGCAAAACCACTAGATGTATACTCAAAGTAATGTAGAAAATGTACAGTAATTTTTTTTTTCTCATTGATACATTTGATTTTGTGGCATAATGCAAAAGCATTAAATTTAGAGTTGAAAGACTTAGATTTAAATCCTTGCTCTCTTAACTTGCTAGTTTTTGGGCTTTTGGTAAGTTACTTCCCTTTCTGGATTTATAATTCTTCATCTATTAAATGAAAGGGTTGGACTTCTAAATTCCCTTCTTGCTCTAAAACCATTTCCCATATTGCAGAAATACAAATAAAATGTTGTTTTAGTCAGCTCCACGGCACTTTATGTCTACTTCTTTAAACAGCATTATTGCCTGACTTACAATTGTCTCTGTACATGGCAGTGCACTGGAGCAATGGGGTAATTAGCAATCAAAGACAAAATATTAGAACAGCAGTGATTATAGCCTAATAAGGGAGAGAAGAATTTATAGGCAGCAGATAAGACAGTATATTATCATTCAATACAGCCTAATTGTGGTGTCTAGTATGGAGAAGAGCCTAGTGAGACTGGTAGCATATACTTGCAGGATATAATATGGGATTAGACACAAAATGATAAGGTCTAATGATAAAGTGGACCTTTTTGGAAAGGGAAAGGAAGATTTGAATGTGAGAAAGGATATTACAGAGGAGTGATCATTATCATATGATTTACATATGATTTGTATGTCACATACTCTGTATCATATGACTTACATATAAGTCAAATGGAGAAGGAAGAATAGTGTCTCTAGAATTTTACTCTTCATTGACAAGAAATCTATTTAACCCAGAAAACCATGTTATGTCCATTCTTTTTTGTCCTTCTGACATTCCTCAGTCTCATATCTTAATCTTTCTTATGAGTAACTCACATGGAAGCTATTCCATTCCCTTATTTACTAGAATTGCTCTTCTCTGGACTGTTTGGAATCCTTTCTACATTTTTTGAAGTGTTGTAAGTAAAATTGCATATCATATTCTAGACTTGGGTGCATTCATGCAAATAGATGGACAAATTGGACAGTTTTTCTATTAGAAGTGACAGGGAAATGTAAGTGAAAGGAGAAGAGCATACAAATTGTTGCAATTCAACTGCAATATTTAACATGGAAGATAGTTGGCACATTAGAATAATGAATTTAGAGATAGAAAAAATGAGTTTTACTCTTGCCTCTGATTCTTACTCGATGTGTGATCCTGAGATGGTCATCTTCTATCAGGTTCAATTTCTACATCTATAAAATGAGTATCTATATCAAAGAACTGTGGTCAGGATTAACTAAAAAGTATGTTGAAAACATTTTGCCAGACATTAAAATACTATGTAAATGATAATTAATGTTACTGTTATTGTTCTTATTGTTATCAATAGGAAAAGGAGGTAAAAGTATGCTATTCAGTCATTTTTTTTTTCATTCATGTCTGATCTTTATGACCTCATTTTGGGTTTCCTTGACAAGATATCAGAGAAGTTAAACATTTCCTATCCAGTTAATTGTACTGATGAGGAAACTGAGGCAAACAGGATTAAATGACTTGTCCAGGGTCATATAGCTAAAAAGTATCTGAGGCTAGATACAAACTCAAGAAGAAAAGTCTTCGTGACTCCAGATTTGGTATCCTATCCATTGAACCACATAGCTGCCCCAGAAATAGGTAGAGGAAGAATAATAATTTAAGCATAAAGAGAGAGAACATTTTTTTGTAGAAAGAATGAAAACTGGGAGAAGTTGAGAATGTCATAAAAAGCAGCAGGATTTAGGGAAAGATGAACATTGTAAGGCTTTCAAAAAATATCTTTTTTCTGGTCTACAGACCCAACTTCTGGCATCCTGATACCAGACCCAGCTCACATATTACCAGCAGGCAACTATGATAGAAACGTAAATAGTTGGCTTACTAAATATTTGCCTTCTAGTATTGTTCCACTTAAGGAGCTTGTACTAATGCTTCTCAATGTGCATAAGAACAGCAAATAGTCTTAAATCATTGGCTGGTACAATGGCTGGTATAATGGCTAGATTATTTTAATCTTCTGACTTTGATGAATGTCTTTGTAATTCCCAATTTTTTCCCTTTTTTTTTAAGGGGGAAAATTCAATTTCTTATTTTCACTCCCTTGTCCCCTCCCATAATAGCTTAATAATATTTTTTGTTACATTCCTACTCTCTCAGAATATCTCATCAGCTCCATGAAGTCATATTGGGTATTTGAAGGATCAATGGCTGGGAAGTCAAGACCAAGTTTCAATTCTTAACTCTGTGGTCATGAATTAAATGAATATAGACAACAATCTGGTCATATAGATAGTAGAATGGATATAGAGCCAGGACTGAAATCAAGAAAACTCATCTTTATGAGTTCAAATCTGGCTGCAAGTATTTACTCATTGTGCATCCCTGGGCAAGCCATGTAATCCTGTTTGCCTTAGTTTACTCATCTGTAAAATGAGCCTCAGAAGGAAATGGCAAACTGCTTTAGTATCTTTGCCAAAAAAATCTCAAATGGTGTCCCAAAGAGTTGGACATGACTGAAATGACTGACCAACATATTACAAAAATCTTAAAACTTCAAAAGCCTTGTATTGATCTAGCATTTTTCAAAGGTTTCTGGATAGTAGTGGATAGAGGCAGGGATGTCCTAGAATCAGCCTCAATCTGCATTCAAGCCAATTGTTAAATTTTCAGGATATTTACACATCTAAAATAGCCAAATTCTAAAAAAAAAAAATAGGACTTTATATTGCTATATATTTTGTTAATTGTAGAGACATTAGAAAGGAATGGAGAAAGGGATGATAATGCAGATTAAACTTAAAAGTGTGTCCTGAGTATATTTTTTCCCCTAAGGATATGGCTATTAAAAATTACAAGCACATCCTTGATAGAGCACTTTAATTGGATACAGCTTTAGTATAGTATATAGTATACTATGTATATTATATACTATGTACGTATTATAGCATAGTATAGCTATGTGGTCTGGGCAAACCATTTTACTTATAGCCTTTCCTTATCTGTTTTCTTATTTGTAAAAAGTGGCTAAAAATAATATCTGCATCACAGGATTATTTTCAGGATCAACTGAGTAACATATGTAAAGCACTTGGAAAACTTTAAATTAGTGCTACATAAATATCTATTATATTATTGCTACTATTTTCTCTTCCATTATCTCCCAAACAAAGAGATGAGGGCTTTAAGCAAGAGCCCCTAAAACATGTATACATCAAAAAGGCTTCAATTTCAAATATAGACTAGATTAGATGGACTTTGAAGTCCTGTACAACTCTGAGTTTTTATGGTTCAGTTAGGCAGGTAGGATAAGCATTATTATTTTCATTTTAGAGATAAAGAAACAGAGATTTTTGTAGGTTAAAGGACTTGCCCAGAAAAGAGCAGTCATTTAAAAAACGCAAAAATTGCTGACTTCAATCCGTTTCTACTATGCTTTTGATGCCGACTTTTTTCTAAAGTAAAAAAGAAACCATCAAATTTATGAATTTGTACACTGTATTGTTTTGTTCTAGTGAAATGATTTTATGGAAAGTTAGAATTTTGATTCTTACTGGGCCTAAATTGCAATTTAAAAGATTATTGTTGCTATGTTTTAAAGTGAGACCTAGTTACATAACCCCCAAATTTTGTATTTTCTCCATTCTTATTTTATCATGTATATTAATCTATTTATACCTTGTATCTCACTACTGCTAACTCCTGAGAAATTAAGTTTCTAGAGGGTAAAGAGTTTTTTTTTAATCAATTTGTCTTTGTTTTCCTATCATCAAGTATCTTTGATACTTTGAAAAAAAAACTGATAAGGCAATCCCAATAGACTTTGGATAGAAAACAACATCTGCATCCAGAAAAAGAACTATGGAGATGGAATGCAAATCAACACATGCTATGTTTACTTTTTTTTTTTCTGTTTTTTTTTCCCCTCTACCATGGTTTTTACCTTTTGTTCTGATTTTTGTCTCCCACCATGATTTATAAAGCAATGTGTATTAAAATAAATAAATTTTTTTAAAGAAAAGAACTGATAAAACTACATGTGATCCAACTGTTTTCCAAAAGTAGTGTTTTAAAGAAAAGAACTGATAAAACTACATGTGGTCCAACTGTTTTCCAAAAGTAGTGTTCTACATAGAACAATGAAGAAAAGAAAATTCATGATTCAGGACTATCAAAGAAGTTGAAAAAAAGAGGAATCTGAAGAAGAGGAGGAGGAAGAAGAGGAATATGAAGAAGAGGAGGAGAAAGAAGAATATGAAGAATAAGAGAGGGAATAAAAAAAGGGAAAAGAAGGAAGGTGAGGAGAAGAAACAAAAGAAAAAGGGGAGAAAGAAGTGACTGAAAAGGAGAAAGACAGTAAGATAAGTGGAGGAAAGAGGGGAAAACACATAAAGAAAAAAAAGGGAGGAAAAAACACTGAAGAAGAAAAAAGAAATAAAGATAAAAGTAAAGAAAAAGAGAAGGGGCAAAGATGACAACAAAATAAAGTGGGGGACAATTATTAAAAGGCGCCTTATGAAGACCAAGAGGGAAGATATTTTTATTTCTTCGGACCCCTCCCCGCCCAAATAATAAATCTAAAAAAATGTATATTGGTTAATTTAGATTTTAATGTTTTTTCCCCTAAGGCATTTAGACCACTAAAATTTAATTCATATTATGATCAAAATTATGCTTTACTCAAGAAACATAACTCATCATTTTAACAGATTTTCCATTTATTCTCTACTCTTCCAATGAGCCATCTATTTTTTCGTATTCTCTTTTAATTACATAGAAACTCAAATCCCTCTTATTCTTCATTGTGTGATTCTTTGAAAATGCTATGTTAATTTGAAAACTATATAAGGCATTCATAAAATATTTATAAGAACTAGTTTCATATAGAATGAAAATGGGTGACAATTAAGAATTAGTTTCATCCACACACTTCAGTCCCTCAGATATTTATTTATTTTTGTTTTTGTTTTTGTTTTGTTGAGACAATTGGGTTTAAGTGACTTGCTCAGGGTCACACAGCTACGGAGTGTTAAGTGTCTGAGTCCAGATTTGAACTCAGGTCCTCCTGATTTCAGGGCTGGTGCTCTATCTGCTGTGCACCTAGCTGTCCCTCCTTCAGATATTTCAATAGACATTGAACATATTCATTTGGATGGAAAGTTGGCTGTTGTTGAGTAGTTTCAGTCCTTTCTAATTCTTGAGTCGCTGTATTTGGAGTTTCTTGACCAAGATATTGGGGTGGTTTGCCATTTTACAAATGAGGGAGTGAGGCAAACAGGGCTAAGTGACTTGCCCAGGGTCATGCAGCCAGTATGTATATAAGGTTGGATTTGAACTCAATTCCTCCTCATTCCAGAGTTAGCACATTCTACTGTTCCAGTTGTTTCAAAGCTTGTTTCTTTTCCCAAAACATTTATTTTAAGTGTTTGAGAATGGTTTTGATAATTATTAGATTATTAGAAAATAATGGAAGTCCTCATCCAGTGAAATAGAAAACTCTATATACCAATTCCTCTCTGTCACCTACAACTTGAGGACTTCAAGCTTAAAAGAATAAGCAAAAGCTATGCAATACCTTTTATTTAGCCTGTTACTTCAAGCCTCATTTTATTTCTGGTATTTTTTTTTTCTTTTTTTTCCTCCAGCTCACAGGCTTCTACCTTCTGTGCTAATTCAAGTCCACTACTTCTTTCAAGAACAGATTAAGCATTATCTCTTAGAATTATAACTAGAAATTTTGTTATTAAGAAAAGCTGCATGGAATGTACATTGGGCAAGCAGCATACAAATTGGCCTTCAAATCAACTTGTAAATCATGTGACAATAATGAAATTAGTCCTTGAGACCTTTTAGTTTCATCCTATTATTTTACCAATGAAGAAAAGAAGACCCAGGGAGAGGTTAAATGATTTGTCCATGGTCACACAACAAGTATCATCCAAAACAAGACTTAAGCCTATTTCCTTTTGAGTCTTTATCACACTTTATTATTACCCTTCTTTATCACAACATAAAAAATCAGTTAGTGTTTCGAGTCTACCAACCAACTTGAATAGTGCTCAATGAAAATATTCTGGTTCTAGAACAAGAAAGCCTTGCAATATACAAGGGTTCATGAAAATTACGGCAGATAATTTTGAGAGTTGTAGTACCAAAGTCTGACCCTGGCAATTAACAAAGCAGAATTTATGAAGTATATCGAATATAAAAATTTTGTGTAAAGTTTTAACTGAAAAAATTAATTACTATAATAAAGGGGCTAAAGAAGCCTAAAACATTATTCAATATTTGACTCAAAAACAGATATAATAGCCAATGAAAGCAGTGGTTTAAAGTAGAGGTATCAAACAATGAACTAGAAATCTCTGGTTCACTAAAACTCAAAACAGGTTGAAATGTACTTAGGAAATATTTGTCAAAATAAACAGAAATACAACAAAGCATATATAATGTTAAAATGTGGTTTTCTAAATCAGTATGTGGCCAGCAGGGATGTTTATATACAGTAGCCCCCATTTCTATGTGTATGGTATATTGTGTGTGTTACAAACTATACTAAACTAATAATATGGAATATTGATAATAGAGAAATTTATAACTATCTGAAAGGTGATTGTGTGTTTTATTTTATTTTATTTTGTGTGTGTGTGTGTGTGTTTGTGTATTCTCTGGGCAGAAACCAAAAGAAGAGATCTCCTAACACAACTTGGTCCTCTGGCAAAATTTCATCTTGTAATCTCTCAGGATAATTTTTGAGTAGTGACACTTTGTACTAATAGGTGCTTCTACCTATCTGGCTAGAGGGGTGACAGTCAGAGCCTGTGGTAGGATCTCTCAACAATTAGGTACTAGGAATAGATCCAGCTTCATTATCCTAAGCCCTGCATAGAAGTTGAGTTCCTGAGCCTAAGTTCCTGGTTCCTATCTGTGTAGGTAGAGTGCCAGGATCTATTCACTTATGTGATGGCCACCATGAGGAAGGGAACCCCTTGACCAGGTAGTGAAAATTACTGACCTCTAGAAAACATCATCTTGGATCAAGAGGATATTGAGCAATAAGGTATTGAGACATCATACAAAGGACCAAAACCCTGAACTTTACCAGCCCTAAATCTGTTTGTTTCTTTTCTACATTATTTTCTACATATTAGATCCCAGAGTCCTGATATAATACTGAAGGTTTTTACAGATTCCTGGGGCAGAGGGTGAAGCTCACTGGAATATTAAAGGTTACTTTTTTAGCAACTTCAACTAAATTATCTTTCTGAGAAGTCTTTACCCATAGAGTAGTGTATAGGCAAAGCCAGTGGCTTATATACATATCTGTGAAAAGAATGACTCAACAGAGTTGGGAATAGAGTTATAGTGATTGTTTATAGTCATTTAGGTTTTTCTTCATTTTCTGTGTGGCAATATAAAAAGCTATCATATAAAACCTCATGTAAATTTTTGAATAGGAGTTGGGATCTTTTTACTCATAATGGTGGAAATTTGAACAAGACATATGTAGTTCCAAGGGAAAATGCTAGATGAGGACAAAATGATTCAAAAAGTATGATTGAGGTCAGCTCCAACATGAAACATGTATATGAGTCCAGAATTTGAATGATAGCTTCCAGAAAGTACATGTGTTACATTTTTTTTAAGTTAAATAGAATTTATTTTGATGTTTTGAGACATTTTGAAGAATACATATCATCTAAAATAGTTGAGTATAAATCTGAGATCATATTAACTGTTCTACTTTTAAAATTTCATTTTTTAAAATTTAAAATGTGATTATTGCAATTATTTCTTGATGACTGTACTTTAGGGTTAGACATATAATAGATACTGGATTATATCATTTTGCAAAATACGTTTTGGAAATTTTCTCCAATGCTCTTGGCAAGAGATATTTTAGAAATGTTAAAACATTGTTAATGTTTTCCTTTCTTCTTGTTCTCTTTCTCCTTCTTCTTCCTTCTTTCTTCTCCTTTTCCTCCTACTCCTTCTCCTCCTCTTCCTCTTCCTCTTCTTCCTCTTCCTCCTTTCTTCTTTCTCCTTTTTCTTCTTTCTTCTTCCTTCTCCTCCTCTTCTTCCTCTTCCTCCTCCTCCTTTTCCCTCCTACCTCCTTCTTTCTTCTTCTTTTTTCTGTTCTTCTTCCTCTTTTTTCTTCTTTTCTACATATATGTGTATATATGTACATGTATATATAATATGTATATGTGCATGTAAAAGGAATATATGTCTATAGGCATATGATTAGGCA
Organism: Myrmecobius fasciatus; assembly: GCA_023553655.1. Taxonomy (NCBI): domain Eukaryota; kingdom Metazoa; phylum Chordata; class Mammalia; order Dasyuromorphia; family Myrmecobiidae; genus Myrmecobius; species Myrmecobius fasciatus. The sequence continues at coordinate 34,169 of JAJPUD010005617.1, forward strand.
CTTTAAAATTTTGATGATCAAAATTCCACAATGATTTTGTAATTTTGGCAAAAATTCCTGCCATTGTATCTACCAAAATAAAACGAATTCAGAATGTTCATTAGAAGATCTAAAACATCTGGATAACAAATTCCAGTGTAAAGTAATAAATGTTTCAGACAAATGAATCATTGTATTCATCTGTAGCTAAGGAAACTCAACTATACATTTTTCTTTCATTGGAATTTACTCTTTAACCTTTATTGTAATCATCTAATAAAATTAAAAAAAATTTACAAAAAATGAATTATAGGTATCACAGAAAAAGTATATCAAATGTTGTCAATATATAACCAATCTTACAATTTGAATTGAATAAATGATGAAAAGCATTATATTTGAAGATGTATTTAATGTAGTACACATACACTAAGAAAGTAAATTTAAGTAGAGACACTATAGAACTTGAATCAATAAACAGATAAAACTTATTTGTTCTTAAAATGTTGATTTTATGCTATAAAATGTTATAAAGTCTTTTAATTTTTAAATGATGTTCCTAAACTTTTTAAAAAAGATTTTTAAAAATATGAATTTTCATCAATAGTTGCTCCATCTGTCAACAAGCATTTATTAAATCTTTACTCTATGGAGCCAGTATATTAAATTTTGGGAATAAAAAGAAAGGTAAAACCAATTCCTGCCCACAAAAGCTCACCTTCAAATGGGGGAGACAACATATACATAATTATATAAATATAAGACATAGAGAGTAGATAGTACTATATGTATATAGATTTATCTACCTATCTAACAAATTTAATAGGTAAATAATACTTTAATACTAGATATAGATAACACTACTTCTATCTATAAATTTGGCTATGAAGAGAAACAGAGACAGAAACAGACAGACAAAAGTTTCAGAGTGAAAGAAGTATGATTGATGGGTATAAGTATGACTAAGTGGGAAATGCCTTTGGTAGAAGGAAAGATTTGGGATAAGGCTCAGGAAATGAAGGCAAAGAGAGTGGAATAGAAGGAATAAGGGAACCATTGGAATTTATCGAGTAGGGGATTAAGTGACATGGTTAGGCCCATACCATAGGAAGATCACTTTGCCAGCTAAGTAGAAGATGGATTACAGTGGAAAGAAACTTGAAAGAGTTCAGTCAATCAGAAGACTATTATAGTAGAAAGGCACGAAGGGATAAGGACCTAAACAAAAATTTTGGTTCTGTCTGAGAAGATGGGATGTATATGATATGTAAAGGCAGGAATAATAATTTGGCAATGAATTGGAAAGAAGGATCTGATAGAGATTAAGGAATCAGAGATGGTACTGAGATTACCAGTCCAAGTGACTAGGAAGATGGAAGTGTATTTTATTTTAAGAGGGAAGTTTCACTGTGGGAAGAATTTAAGGGGGAAGAAAATAAAGTATTGGATAAACTGGATTTAACATGCAAAATTAGTTGGGTCTAAATGTGGGAGCTGTGGAATGATAGATGATGGTTTAAGTATGGAGAGAATCATTCTAAGTATAAGAATCCTTAGGGGAATGGGGGTCACACTGATGTGTGATTTTGAGCAAATCAAAATTTCTCTGCAACTCCCATTAATTTAACATTATTTTTCTTCCCACAGTTTTGTTAAAGTTGTATACCTTCCTATCTAATTATCCAAATTCTGTCTTTTTTTTTCTATTTGTTTTTGTCTCATGACTGTGATTTCACCAGGATGGAAAGCTCCTGATATGGGAATTCCCCAATGTAGATCAGCAATTGAAAGTCTTAGAAAACCCCCTGAGTAAACTCCTGTCAAATTTGTGGGGAAGGTGCCGTTGGAATAGATTTAAGAGAAAGGTGCCATTGCAATGGGACCCTGGAACTGACTAAAGACCAACAGAAAACCAAAAATTGAGTGCCATGGGAAGTGCTTACCATTAGGAATGAAACATTACCTGGATTTGGGTGTCCTAGGACAAAGCTCTATTTACCTTATATTAATTGCAGCTGTGTAAATGAGGAAAATTTCAGCAATCATTGAGTTATTCCTTCTACTCTCACACTCTTAGGAGTCCACCATATTTCCTGAGATCATTCCTGGCTTGAAGAAGAAGTTCATATATACTCTATTAAGTACACACTAAACTACTCCCAGCCCCCACCCCTTCCCCATCACTAATATGCCTTTCTAGTCTCTCAGAATTATAATTAAATCAATACTACCAGTGCCTCTCATAAGTATCCGTTAACTGCCAGATTATTCCGTTCAGAATCTTAATAATTTACCAAACCAGAACACCATTGCTTACCCTCCCACCCCCACCCCATCCCTGGTCCCTGAGTGTTATCTACTTTTATAAGAATATCACCTTGTTCAGGATAGGAACTACTTTGTGTTTATATTTGTATGCATGACACTTAGCATACTGGCACACAGAGTGCTTAAAAATATGTTTTCATTCATTATTTTATTTATTAATTCCCATTTTAAATGGAGGGAAAATAAATAGAATGATTTAATTTTTCTAGTGAGAGTTATGGCTACATGCTTTGCCACCCTCAGTTCCTGGCCATTGCATGAGAGGAGACTTATAGCAAGCAGTGTTACCCAGACTTTTATACATGAACTATTCTGAAAGTTGCTTCCCCACCAGTAGGTAAAGAGGAAAAGGCCAATTCCTGCTGGCTTTTCTGTGTAAGGTTTGTCACTCCCTCCCTCCACCCTTCTATGGATGACTCACTATTTAAAGAGAGCCAGCAGGAGACCCACTTCAGCACAGTCCTCATAGCCTTTGAAGTTGGCCCTCTGCTTTCCATCCCAGCAGAGAACATTGTACTTACACATCATTTTTAGTTTACAGAGGCACAAAATCTGACCCACACATCATCATTAATTTGCTCTGGTCCAGCTGTTTTAGAATGTCTCATTTTTATATATCTGAATAGAAATAAAAGTTTGTTAGTATTGAGGGTTCCAATTTGCATACAAATATATTGAATCATTACAAATTTTATAAAATTTCTGAATCACCTTATGTACTGAGAGAAAACGCAATATAGTGGAGCCAGTGGAAATTAAGATTCTGCTTTAAATTCTAATACTTAATAGATGTGTAGATACATTAGGATCCTAAGATCATTGATTTGGGATAGGAAGGGAAGCCTTGAGACCCTTGGCTCTAACTTCTTCATTGTATATGAAACACATGCTGAGAAATAACTATGTATCCTAACATACTCATAACTGATGAATCAGGTCCCCAGAGCTAGAGTACTTCATTTTCTTAGAGCTCTAGGGATTGCCTAGAGGGGCTTTTTATTTGATTTTTTAAAAACTATTAGTCTGAGCTCTCATTCCAGTTTGTTTTCTAATTTATCTATCAGTTGAGAATTAATTCAGTCAGTCAATTGGATTTTAGAAAGAGTTATTTATTAAAGTTGTGTAGTTACTGCAAAATATTTATCCTATCCCAAGGTATGTATAAAAATGTAAGTATACCCTCCTCCCATTACATAGCTAATCCAAGGCAAATGAACTCATTCTTAGAGTTCACATAAGGTAGAAAGATAATTCATACTTCCTAGTTGTTTCTTTTTCCTCTTTCTGGGGTGCTCAAAAAATTCACTTATGCATGGTGGATGCAAATTCACAAATCTACAGTAAAACAAAATAGCAGCAACAACAACAAATTAACAGCAACAACAAAAAGCAAACAACAAAAACTGATTGGGCTTTGTTGGGCTGTGGTTATACATCCAGTCTGACTTTCCCTTCAAATATAGTTGCTACTGCAACCATTGTCATCACAGGATATGATTATAAGATTTTTATGGGAAGTCTAAAATTCTTTGAACCCCTTTGAGCTTACGGAGTTGTTCTCTAGCTGATAGAAGGCTGGAGACCAAGGCCAAAGTTGAAATACTTCTTTTTCTCGCAAGAGTCCTCAGGGAATTTAGCTGGAATGTGCTCTGTATGTCCTACATTACTGGAATCTGAATCTCTTCTCAATGCTTCAATAACTTGGCTTCTGAACTGGTCCTCTTTTTTTATAGATAACCCACAAGATGGGAGTTGAGAAAATTTATTGCATTTTATACCCTTCCTATCACCACCACACCAATTCATCTAAGTATATCTAGTATTTAGTCTAGAGATTTTGACTAAATGAGATGTGCCTTGCCTTTCGAAATGATAGCCCATCTTGGTTAATCAATCAATAAGTGTTTCTTAAGCATCTACTTTGTGCCCATCACTTTGCTAATTGCTGGAGATACAAAAAAGAGGCAAAAACAGTCCTTGAGGAGCTTAAAATCTAATGGGGAGACAACATGTCAACACATATATTCAAACAAATTATATTTTGAATAATATGAAATATTTATCCAAAGGAAAGGCCTTGAATCAAGGGAGATTGGAAAAGACTTTCTGTAGAAGGTAGAATTTTAATTGAGATTTAAAAGAAGCCAGAGAAGTCAATGAGTGGAGTAGAGAAGGTAAAGTGTCCCAGGAATAGGGGACAGGTAGAGAAAATTTCAAAAACAGAGATATAATCTTGGTTGTAGAGCAATCATGAGGCAGTGTCACTTTATTTAAGATTGCCTATTACAGAGTAAAGAATAAGGATATTGTAAATGCAGAAGAGGGCAAGGTTAAGAAGTGCTTTGAATACCAAAGTTTGCCTTTGATTCTTGAGGTAATAGGGAGTCAATGAAGTTTATTGAGAGTAGATGGGGATGGATAACATGGTTGGGATTTGCACTGTATTATTAGCCACTATTGTAGCTAAATAGGTTGAAGTGGGAAGATAGTGCCTCAAGGTAGACAGATGCACCAGCAACTATTGGTACAATCCAGCTTTGAGGTGATTAGGTCCTGCACCAGAGTAGGGCAGCATCAGAGGAAAGAAGAGGACATATTTGAGGGATATCCTAAAGGTGATATCCAGCTTGAATATGGAAGGAGAGAAGGTGAAAGACAGGGAGGAATCCAGGATGTTTCCTAGGTTGTGAACTTAAGGGGCCAGGAGAATAGTATTATCCTCTGCAGTAGAAGGGAAGATAGTGGGAAGAGCAAATAAATTCTATTTTTGACAAGTTTCAGATTGGATGCCCAATTTAAGAAATCTTGAAGGTAGATATGTAATTAATGGTCAGTGGAAACATCAGGAAAAGAAAGGAAGATTTGTAAATCATCAACATAAAGACCTAGAGATGAGAAAATTTAGGCAAACACAGGTATCTTTCCTGGGATTACATGGTAAATATCTGAAATAGGATTAGAATTCAGGTCTTCCTGATCCAACCTGGCATTGTATTCATTGCTCCAACTAGTTGCCAGTGTCACCATGAATGTCATATTTTCTCTGTTTCAATCGATTCATAAATAAAAAGAGTAATAATACCTTTATAACTTCTCATAGGGACATTTGTGAATGTGAAAGACTTGTAGAAATGACTTCTCATTCAATGTTCACCAAGTTCAGAGCCTTTGTGCAAATATCCCTTATAGCTAGAATGATCTGCCCTTCTACTTTTCTGGTTTTCTTCAGGACTCAGCTAAATCTCATCTTCTACAGGAGGTATTTCCTTCCCCTTTCACTCATTGTTCTGTTTCTTACAGTTGTTTGCATGTTGTTTACTCTATTAGTTAGCTTCCTTCAGGGCAGGGACTGAAATGTTTTATTTATTTATTTTTCTTTTCTTTTCTCTGTATCCCTAGATCTTAGCCCAGTGCCTGGCATGTAGTTAGCACTTAATAAATGCTTGTTAACTTAGTCCTGAATGATTATTTGTTGCTCTTTGGGAAGTGTGTTTCTTTTCATCCCCAAACCCTTGTTACCAAGAAAATGCAAAATTAACACAATAGGTAATTATCCAAACTATCTCATCATTGCAGAATTCTTTCCCTCCTCTACTTCTTCACTGGTGGCAATATTAAAAAAATAAAACAAAACAAAACAAAACTCGAAGAGAAGGATACTTTATTGGTTACAAATGGCACTGCTCTGGCTTCTGTTTATTATGGTTTTCAACATCCAGCTTTCTTAAGTAATATGCTTCATGTGCTCTGTCAACAACTACAACAAAATTACCTCATTACTTCTCATCTACCAAAGGACCAGCAACATTTATGGTGGTGGAGTTTGAGAGAAATCAACATGCTGACAAACAAAAGAAACAAGACAATGAATGATTATTTTAAAATCACTAGAAAATATGAAAAGAATCCTAGATTTGGAAACATATGCATTCAGATCTTGCTATCTCTCCCCCCACTTCTCCCCTGCTTCTAGCCTTTATTAGTTGTGTGCTCTTAGGCCAGTCACTTCCCATAGCCAAACTTTGATTTCCTAATTTGTAAAATGAGGAGACTGGACTAAACTATGCCTGAGGGCCTTTCTATTTGAGATTCTCTGATCCCATGAATTCTGAGCTTCCTTTTCCTGCTCTATAAAATTAGTAGACTGAGAAAGAAAATCACAAGTACTTGTTAATTTATGCAACTTTGTCAATTTATGCAACTTTGTCAAATTATGCAATAGGACATTTAATCCAGTGTTTGAATGCCATAGAATGATAATAATAATGCTACACTTATAAAATATTCTTTAATTTTTTCCTCAAAACAAACTTTTGGGGATTACAGAATTATAGACTAAGGGATTTTAGAGACTTTTCAAATGTGGACATTTATAAAATGGGTCAATGATTTGGCAAAAGTCATATAGATTGATAATTTCTATTTTAAAAAATTATTATTTAGCTAGTTTTTTAAACATTCCTTTTAAAAAACAGAGCTCCATATTTTCTTCCTCCCTCTAGTTCCTCCCCAATCCATAGAAAAGGAAAGCAATATAATAAGATCAATCATTTTTAGAACATTTTTATCCTGAATCTGTGGGTTATGTTTAGTTATAGCCAAGGGAGACCTTGCTTCCTTGAAGGATAGGGAAAGACAAAGACCAACAATCTGAGGGTGATGTTAAGTTGAATGAAGCAGAAAAATTCAACTTAGCTGCAAGAAGTCAATGTAAGTGGTGTTACAGATAACTTGATGTGAAGTATGGAGAGACTTGAAATTCATTTCTTATTCTATTAATATTGTCCTTGGAAAAGAAATGCCAACGTTTTGAGCCTCAGCTTCCTCTTTAAAAAAATCCAGAAGTAGTAAGACAAGATGATCCACTGACTATTTTAAACAAATCATAGATTAATTATTAGATGATTCAGAATTTCCATTTAAATATCTGATGATGGCTATAGGGTCAGTAGAGACACCTAATAACATGATAACATACAACACGTAAAATTAAATGATGGTTGATTTAAATGCTTTTCCAGATATAAAACATTATATATATATTTTTCATTAAATTACAAAATTTTCACTCCAAAATGACTTCATTTTAGTTTTACATACTCACTTAACCTCTCTTGGAGGTAGTTTCTACATCTGTCAAATTGAGGTGTTAGAACAGATGACTTTTAATGTTTTTTTTACTTCTGATTTTTTGGGTGGTAAAAACATACATCCATAGATACATACACATAAACATACATGTAGATAGGGAAGACACATATTTTATCAGGATCTGTGATATAAGATATAAGGAGAGTCAAGTGAGAAATCCCTCTTTGTTAGTACAAATAGGCAAATGCTCAACAATTTCTAATATTCGAGATCTGCATGGGGCACTGAAAAATTGTGACTTTTCCAGGGACACATAAATAGTAAGTATCAGGAAAAACTCAAACCAAAGCCTTATTGCCTCCAAAGCTAGCACTTTTGATGATACTATACTAGTTCTACACCTCTGAATAATACTAGAAACTGACATGAGGGTTATTTGTCAGTAGATCTAGAGTTTTACAGTGGTGAGTGAGCTGTTCTTATACCCACTGATTTTGTCTGAATATCCCCAAAGATTAAAATGTTTAGAAGGTTATCTTGTTCTCAAATTATCTTTGTCTATTTTTGTCTCTCTGTTGATCATGTACCTACAGAATTCATCCTAAAATAACCCTTTCCTTGAGATATACTAGAACAAGATATTGTTTTTACTACAATAGGTTGAAGAAAAGTAAAATGTTTGCATGATTAAAGGACCCAATGTTTCTCATTTACTTTATTCTCTCTCAATCCATATTTGTTTGTTCTAAGTGGAGTCTTCTACAACTATCAAATAAACAAAGTGGCTGACTAAAGAGGTTGATATTTTTATGATCCAGTATAAATGTCAGTTATAAGTTATATATGGAAACTACTTTTGCTTCCTATTAAGTGTCTTTTATGTACAAAAGCACTGTGCTATCCATTATAGACAATGCCCATACCTTCATGATTTTCACAGTTTAGCAGGAGTATATTTATAAAATGCTACTAATATACAATGACTATAAAAAAGAATAGATTTTTTTCTATAATATCTAGACTAAAATGATCATTCCATTTCACCACAACAATTTTATTTCTCATTTCTTCTGACTATTTACTCTACCCTCCAGTTAGGTGTTACAGTGTCTTTTTTATCTTGTTTCTACTTTTTTTTTTTTTTTAAGGACTCATGCTTTTTCTCCATTTACAATGCCTCCCTCTTTTCTCATTCATCATCCAAAGTCAACTATACAATTGAGTAGAGATTCTCTATGAAACCTCTCATGACTATCCCAAAAAGTGATGTTTTTGCTTCTTTCAATCTCCATTACTTTTAAATGTTTTATATTGCCTAGAATAATTGAGCTAAAAAACTTTAGAGATTAATTGCTCCAGTTCCCTTTTTTTTCTTTTTCATTTGCCTTTTTTTATGCTCAAAGATTCTAAAAAAGGTCTCTTAAATTTTTGACTAGTGATCTTTACATTATATTAGGTCCCTAATATAATGTTTCTTGCTTGGATATTCAAATGTTCCTGCCATTGAATTGTGCTGCCCATAGATGCTGGACAAGATTTTATGCTTATTTTATATGTCTTGCTTGTCTCAAATAATGTTGGGCACATATTAGATATGTGAGTTGACTGGTAAGTGAACTCTTCAGCTATGTGACCAGTGATATGGTCACTGCATTGGGCTGGACTATCTGATCTAATAAGTGAAATATGAGGGCATGCCTTCTTCACTGTATTTCTTCTCAGATTATTGACTCAGGTTGTGTCAATATGAGGTAAGTATTCAAACATACTTAGCTGTTGACATAAAAAAGGTATATGTTTTCTTACTATAGTTGCATCTTCTACGTGGCTTGCATTGAGAGATTGTGTGCACTCAGAAACAATTATGTGATCTGATAAGCTTAAAACCTACCTGTGAGCCAATTTTAGTTCACAGATAAATGACAGGTTTTCACCCTAAATGACCTTAGCTTTCTAATGTTAGTATATGCTTCATGAGAGTAAGAATGAAATATATCAGAAGTATATTTCATTCATTTATTTATTTTGCACATTATATTGTACATAATCCTAAAGAAGAAACTAATTAAGAAAAGATCCTTTCCCTCATAGAATTTAGGGAATCACAGACTCTGAGATTTAGAGGAAACCTCACAAACTATCTGGTTCAACCTTTATCTGAGTAAGAATCCTCTCCAACCTAGTCCCAAACTATGCTACAAAACTGTGCATACCCTTTGACCCAGCAGTGCCATTACTGGGTCTGTACTCCATGGAAATCATAAAGAAGAGAAAAAGATCGATATGGGTAAAAATGTTTGTAGCAGCTCTTTTTGTGGTAGCAAAGAATTAGAAAGTGAGTAGATGACCATCAATTGGGGAATAGCTGAACAAGTTGTGGTATATGAAGATAATGGAATATTATTGTTCTATAAAAATGATTGACAAGCTAATTTTAGAAAGGCCTGGAAATATTTGCATGAACTGATTCTGAGTGAAATAAGCAGAACCAGGAATACATTGCACACAATCACAGGCAAGAATATGTGATGATCAATTATGAAAGGCTTGTATTCTCAGTGGTTCAGTGATCCAATGCAAACCCAATAAACTTTAAATAGAAAATGCCATCTACATCCAGAAAGAAAACTATAGAGACTGAACGTAAATCAATACATGCTATGTTCAATTTTTTCTGTTTTTTTTTTCTCTCATTGTTTCTCCCTTTTGTTTTGACTTTTCTCTCCCTACATGATTGAAGAAGAAATTAGTATTAACTTTATGTATAATCAGAAAAAATAAAACAACTAAAAAAAGAATTCCCTCCAAAGTAAACATGATAGATGGCCATCCTGACTTTGATTTAAGATAACAGTGATCATAAATACACTGCCTACAAAGGTGACCCTCTGTATTATAATTAGCCCTAATTGTTAGGAAGAGACAGGTAGGGAGGAGTCTGAGTAGATAGAGGGCTGAAACTGGAGTCAGGAAATCCTGAATTCAAATTCAGCCTCAGACACTCACTAGTTATTTGATCCTAAGCAAGTCACAACTTCTGTTGGCCTTAACTCAATGGAGAAAGGCAAATGAATCTAGTATAAATTTTTCAAGAAAACTCTTTATGGGTTCATGAAGAATTTCAGTTCTAACAATTTTTATTGGCTATTCCTTGCAATGGGAATGTTATACCTCCTTCCCTTTAATTCCTTCAAAATTCAGTTTGAATAAAAACTAATTCTGAATTCAGTTTATTTAAATTGAATTTTAATCAGCCTTCTACAATATGTCTTAACTTCCTCCTCACTTTCCCTTCACCTCAACTCTAAGAATACTTTGCATCTAAACTGTGTAATCACTAGGGCTTACAACAGGTTTAGAATGCTAAAGTAGTTGTACTGATTTAAAGGATTAAAGATCATAGTATTTCTGCTTTTGTAAGTATAGTTATGAGACATATAAGAGATGAAAATTCCATTAATGATGGGTTTGGGGAGTTGGGATCCCAACCCTGGATTAGGAAAGATAATTCTCTTTAGTATAGCTGCCTTACCTAGTCATGAGGTGTTCAAAAGGGCACAAGGAAATGTACAGGACAGAGTCAAATGCATATGTTTATTAAAGATAAGATCATATCAGTCAGGTACAGTCTTAAACAAAATAAATGGATACATCTAAGGAGAGTATTGTTTGTACCCAATTGAAGTATGGTAGTGGTGGTAGCAGGGAAGGAGGTGATGCAGTTAAGATAACTATTTCTACTTTGTCTATTTTCCCCTTTGAGCACTTGAAGAAAAAGATAAGAAGGAACAAAGAAAAGGAATAAAAGAAAGAAAAAGGAAGGAAGGAAGGAAGAAAAAAAGAAATGAAAAAGAAAAGGATGGAAGGAAGAAAAGGAGGGAGGGAGGAAAAAAGAAAAGAAGGGAGGAAGGAAGAGAAAAAGGAACCATGGAAGAAAGGAAGAAGAAAAAAGAAAGAAGAAAGGAAGGAAAAGAAAGAAATCAAGGAAGGAAAGGAAAAGAGAAAGGAAGGAAGGGAAGAAAGAAAAAAGAAATAAAGATCATATCTTGCTTCTTATTCTTTTAGCTTTCACCTCTTAGAATCTACCTTAGAGATTTAGGTTTGAGGAAGGAAATTGCAGGTGTTAAAGGATGAGATCAAAATGAAATTTGATTTAAAAAATAATATATTATTTAGTAGTAATTAATTAAGCATCTCTTACTCAAATTATCATTTATTATTTTATTTTTTAACAAAGAGATTTTTTCCAAAACAATCCCATTTGTTTTTTTTTTTATGGTGAACATGATAAAAATATGTTAAATCCGATATATACATATATATGTATACAATTACCTTGCTGCACAAGAAAAATCAAATCAAAAAGGAAAAATAAAGTAAGAAAATAAAATGCAAGTAAACAACAAAAAGAGTGAAAATGCTATGTTGTGATCCATATTCAGTCCTCTTCATCACAAGATCATTGGAACTGGTCTGAATCATCTCATTGTTGAAGAGAGCCAGGTCCTTCAGAACTGATCATCACATAATCTTGTTGCCACATACAATGATCTCTTAGTTCTGCTCATTTCACTTAGCATCAATTCATGTAAGTCTGTTCAGACCTCTCTGAAATCATCCTGCGGATCATTTCTTATAGAACAATAATATTCCATAACATTCATATGTCATAACTTATTTAGCCATTCTTCAACTGCTGGGCATTCACTCAGTTTTCAGTTTCTTGCCACTACAAAAAGGGCTGCCACAAACATTTTTGCACCTATTAATGATTTTAGTACACAATTGAAGATGTTTCATTATCTTTTAAAAAATCTTGTTTCAGCTTTTTGTGATAGAGCCATTTGAAGGTGTGATTTTTATTGAATCTATTTTGATACCTAGTTTTAATGATAGCTATAATGGAAAAATAATAAGATTTACAATGATACCTAGATCCAAATGAGAGAAGTGATATTTTGTTTGTGCTTACTAAATCATGATGCTTTTTTAAAAAGCTCTCATTATTACAAAGATTTTTATTAAAATTTAACTACCAAATTTTCACCTTTTCCAATACATAAGACTTAATCAGAAGGAGCTTAGTTCCATATTAATATTTTTAATAAGTGGGTTCAAAATTTACTGAAACTTTACTTGGAAGAATTTTTACCAATTTGGAAAATTTTGTTTCTAAGTTGTCTTTTTTTTAAATATGCAAATTTAAGCTAGTTTTGTTTGTTTCCTTGCTTGTTGGATTTTACTACAGTTTACTGGGTTCATTATGTGCAGTGCTTCTAGGAATATAATTACAAAAATGAAATAGGCCCCTGCCTCCAAAGAATATACTTTCTGGGAATAGTATACAGCCAGATAGATAGGCCCTTCCCAACAATAGTAATAATATTGATTTTATTACCATGCCCAAAGTGGGATGTGGAATGTGGGGAAAGAGAGATACATTCCTGTGATAAAGATGGTAAGATGTCCCATTTTTATGGTTGGATGAGATATGAAGCACTGGACTAGATAAAGAGCTGGATAAAGGTTTTTGGTAAGTTCTCTCTCATTTGCCATTTCAGATACCTCAGCTCCAGGATAGGCATATTAAAACTGTCTTAATCCTTGTTTCAGTGTAATGACCTGTTAAACCCTAAATACTTTGCATATTTGATTATCATATGATTATCAGGGACTAATGGTCCCTGATAAGACAAAATTATGCAGTTGAAGTCCATGAATACCAGAAAGTTTCTTTGTTTTTCATGTCTAGATTTTTCATATATTTCTTGGGTCAAATAAAGAACCAGGGTAATGAAGTTGGATAGAAAAGATGCAATCTATTTATTCACTGGAAAACTAATTCAAAGTGAACAGCATTTCTTTGTTAATTTGGTAACAGTGTCTCTATAGCCAACAGGTAATGTAGTATTCTTACTTTATGTCTGTGCCTCTATCCCAATGACAAAATACATTATCAAATATGTACATAATATTTGTCTAGCACTCAACAATCTAGGTTAGGTATTTGACAGTTTTCATTATCCATGCTAACCCACAAAAGACAGAAATTATGTAGGATTTTCTCTCAAATCTTTAGTACACTCAGATTCCTAGTTAGGCACCTAAATATTTTGGGAGAATGACAAATTTTATTTTTTCAAAAATATTGATTGAACATCTAATTTATGCAAATAAGTATTCTAGAATGCAAAAAAGTATAAAACAGGGTCTCTACTGTGTCATAATATTAAAAAAGATTATTGATATTGGAATTGGAAGAAATAAGGGTAAATTCGCTCTCTGGTATTAGTTGTTTGAGAAGGGATGACTGATTTAACCAGACCCTGTTTGCTTATCTCTAAAATATTAACACTAGTTAGAGACAGTGGGCATAATGGAAAACATTCTGGATCATCAACTAGAATTTACTAAGTGTCCTACTCTGTATCAGACATTTTGTTAAGCACTGTGAATGCAAAGAATGACAAAAGTTCTTTAAAGGAGTTTAAATAGGCTCATAGATTTAGAAACAGAAAAGATCTTGGGAGTCAGTCATTTTAGAGATGAGGAAACTGAGACCCAGATCGATTTAAGTGAAATGTGTGTGTGTGTGTGTGTGTGTGTGTGTGTGTGTGTGTGTGTGTGTGTGTGTGTAGTGCTTTTAACATTTAATATTTACTGGTTGCTCTGAACTTGTTATTTAACCTGTAAAATGAGAATGATTGTAATTGTTCTATCTATCTCATCAGATTGTTGTAAGGAACAATGAGAAATAAGCAAAACACTTAAGTACTTCAGTTTTAAAAAATCTAATATTAGAGCTTTTGTTACATAATTAAAATAAGAACAGATTTGGAAATAGAAGATCCTGAAGTTAAATGATTCTACTATAAACTAGCTATGGGATTCAAGTAGTCAAATTTCAATAAGCATTTATTGTGTGTCTACTTTGTGGCAGGGATTGTGCTAAGAATACAAAGAAAGGCAAAAAAATAAGTGAATAACACAATGATCTTGGGCAATCCATGCATTAAGGTCATAATATTCATGGTTTACCAGAGGGAAGTGATTTAAGGTGTGAGAGGCCTAGGGTTTTTCAAGGTTAAAACAGAAGCAAAGAAAGTGAGATAATTGGTGGGAATAAAAGCCTTCTTCTGGTCCATTTGTCATTATCTATTTGTATTTGATAAGGTTTTGAGAGTAAGATGGTATTCCATAGGCTCCTGATTTTCAGGGATGTTGCAACAAGAAGTTAGAGGAATGATTACCTAAGAAAAGAAATCAATGGAAAAACATGAGCTTCCTTAGGGACATGCAATTCCCTTTAATTCACTCCAAACTAAGTTTCATTAAAGGAAATTTGAATTCAAGCACCAGAACTGTGAAATCTATACTTGTTCTTGGGTACTTTGTGTAGAGAGAGTAAAGAGATTTAATTAGGAGCAAATAAATTATGTTCCTTAATATTTTGAAAATTTGAGTAGAACATTTCTCATCTCTTTTAATATCTTAATATATTTAGTTTTTATTGTTTTTGATTCAATGTTTTTTTTGTTTTTTTTTTTTTTGCTGAGGCAATTGGGATTAAGTGACTTGCTCACAGCTAGGATGTGTTAAGAGTTTGAGATCAGATTTGAACAACTCAATGGTTTCAAGTAAAGAATTATACCATGTTTGTGTAATTCTCTCTATTATGCTATGCTTGTGTGAAAAAAAA
The DNA here is from genome assembly GCA_023553655.1 of Myrmecobius fasciatus. NCBI lineage: Eukaryota > Metazoa > Chordata > Mammalia > Dasyuromorphia > Myrmecobiidae > Myrmecobius > Myrmecobius fasciatus. Next base: position 49,266 of record JAJPUD010005617.1, read on the forward strand.
ATAATTTCCTAAAAATGGTACAAGAAAAGGAAGAAAACAATGTTTTCCTTATTGGGTATGGGCACAAACTGTAAGGTTTAATGGGATAAATTCACATACATTTACACACAAATAGTTTAACAACAATAACAACAAAAACCTTGTCACTCACAAAAGAGCAGGACTAGTGAATGGAACTATCCAACTCTGAAAAACACAGAGCTTGACAATTAGCTGTGAGCACACACTGGTTTTATATAAGATGTCTAATGGCATGTTCCTTTTTCTTTCTCTCTCTTCCCCCATAGTTAAATACATGTAAATTAAAATATTTGCCCAAGTTCATACATATAATAATGGGAATGATATTTGAATACAGGTCTTACAACTTCAAATCTAGTTGCCTTTCCACTATAGAATACTTCCTCAGAATATTGTGCCCTAAATTCTCAAGTCCAGATTAGCAAAGTGAAATAGAAGATAGAAAATCAGCATATATCATTTATCTAATAATAATTGGACAAAATTTAATAATTCACAAATTAGTTGGTATTTCTCTTGTGTATAGGCTTTTGTATGAGTCTGGTGATTTCCTAGATCTTCCCTGATCCATAAAGGTAGGGAAAATACAAGAAATATAACAAAAATAAAAAATTACAAACATATATATACATATATATATATTAGAATATGATGAAACACACACACACACACACACACACATATATATATATGCATATATATATATATAATGGAATAAGTAAGAAGCTAAGATGGAGCTAAGACTCATTTCACCCAGGTTATAATATATCAGCTCATTTGAAACGCTTGTTTCCTTAAATATAGTCTCTAATTTTAGGGTTTTGCCATGTTACCTAACCTGTAAAATGGATAATTTTGATTCATTCTGTCTTTAGGCATAACATCTTTTGTTACCATATTACTTATAGAAAAGTTACATGGTCTAACAATTTAAAACAAGTTGCTAGTTTTGTACAATATAATAAGAAATATGATCTATTGAAAAGAGTGAATCTCGAGTCAGAGAGTAGGAGTTAAAATTCTGTCTTTGCTACTTTATTCCACGGTGACTTTTAGGCAAGAAATTCTAATTCTCCCATGCAGGTCAATTTATCTTTAAAATGAAGGAGTTGGTATATATTAGTAGCCAGTGATACTTGGTAGTGAGTGTGATCTTCAGGCCCCTTATATGGATCTCTGGGAGCACTAAAAACCCTTTTACTGGTTCTGAGAGATCTAAACTATATTCATAATAATGATATTACAAGACTCTTCCCTTCTTCAACTACATAGCTATTTGAGACTGGATTTTTTTCATAGGCTTTACTGAATATAATGTGTCAGAGATTGAATGAAGGTGTACATATAAGAATTAAACTGTCTTCAATTAAGATAGATATTAAATATATTTGTAAAATATGAAAAGTAATTATATTATTTTCAATTTTTGTTTTGGGAAATACAAGTTTTTCCTCCTAAAAATATGATATTTATGTTGTGTAATGGTTTCAGTATTGTAAAATCATTAGAAGCAATTTCTATGTTACTTTATATTTATAAGGAAATATACATACATATATATGTATATATAAATTTTTAGATTTCTAGCTATAAAGCCAAGATAATGCATTGTTAATTAATCTGCTTTCATCTTCAGATTATATTCTTCATTGGATTTTGTACATTACCACATTAACTCAAAACCTTATTCCAATGTTTGATAACACTTTGGAAACAAATAGTATTTTTCTTCAGACTGGTAAAAGTCTGGCTGTTCTCATTTACTGGTAAATTGGTAAAAAAAAAAAAAACAAAAAAACAAACAAACTGATTTTTTTACTATGTAAGAAAATTGAGGTCATATTTACTTATCTCCTGAAATATGAAGGCAATAGGAACAAAAGGAGGCTTGGTCCTAAATTATCTTAACATCATACACATAGTGTAAAACAGTTTTTTCCCTGATACATGAAGCCATGTCAACACAATACAAATGAACCATATTCAAAAATTTAGTTATTTATTGGCTACTTTACCACCCACAAATCCAATCATCTGGAATGACTAATTATTTTCTTCTATCAATTGATAGAATATAGTGAGAATATCAGTAAAGTTGCTACTAAATGCCTTTAAGGCAGGAGAGACTGGGAGTAGGGATACTAGTTAAAAGATTAAACATTATCTTAGGTATAAGATTTTTTAGTGAAAAAAGAGAGTGATTAAGTCCCAGATATCCAAAGTGATAAGAGACCTCAGAGACTATCAGATATGTATTTAGGCAATTCTGATAGTTTTTTCATAAATGACTGATCAAAAAATTATTTATTATCCCATTGGCTCTGAACTTAATAACAAATTCTCAAAATCCCCAAGCTTTGAATCTTCTATTTTAGCTCATATTTGAACATGTTTGTGTAGGTATTTTGCTAGCTTATTCAGTAGATACAGTGTCAGGCCTAGAGTCAGTAAGACTAACCTACCTGAGTTTAATCTGGCTTCATACATTTATTAACTGTGTGACCCTGGACAAGTTATTTAACACTGTTTACCATAGCTCCTCACCTATAAAATGAGCTGGAGAAGGAAATAGGAAATCATTCTGGTATCTTTGCCAAGAAAATGCCAAATGGTGTCACAAAGAGTTGAGCATGACTGAAATGCTCAATAACAACAACAAAAGAGATTGAGATTATTGAGATATTAGTGTTTTTATATTTCTGATATTATTTGCTATTCAACAGATATTTATTCAGATCTTGAAACTTAACATTTGCTTTTTACTATGATGTTCTAGTTGATTAATATTTAAGGTCAACTTTTGTAGATAGAGTTATACTATTCATACTATGTAAAAATGATTCTTCTGTTAATAATCTTTTGGAAAAAGAACTTTGTTCCTCTGCATGCTGATGTTTTGTAAGATGATTTTCTGGAGTAAAAAGACTTGAAAACTCTTGTACTCAAAAAATATTGTATATATTGTATATATATGCTACCATAAGAAAGTTTGGCTTAAAATATTTGTTTTATTTCTTATGTTTAAGAAATTACATATTCATTGAATAGCAGGTGTTTAGATCTTGTAATAAGATGAAGAAGATGGTGTCTTAAAAGTAGCAAGTTGGTTGAATTTTGCCATTAATTACAAGATCTTCCTTGGAATTCCTAATTCATATTCAACCATTCTAAATTATTGCTTATGCTCACTGTAAATCATTTCATGCTTTTGGATGATTTAATTTTCATCATGAAAAATCACAAACACACATTAAAAAAATCATGTTGTAAGAAAAGCATTCTTAATTGAAGTGGGCTCCCAAGGTGATCTTCTTTCTGTAGGGCTGTGGCCAGATTCCAAAGGAGTATTTGGTTACCTAACCAGAGGAGTAAGAAGTTATTTTACATTCCATCTTTCCCACAGGATTCAATCCTGAGCTTATCTTTAAGACCTATGCAATTAGTACAGTGGATAGAATACTAGGCCTAGAATCAGGAAAGCCTGAACTCAGATTCAGTCTCAGGAATTTAACTAATCTCTTGACACCACATGGATCTCTTTAGCTTTATCTACTTCAGTTCTCTCATCTGTAAAATCAAGATATTAATAATACTCTACAAGTTGTTAGCATGGGAGGTGCTTAATAAATGCTTATTTGCTCCCCTTTCCCCTTAGACCCCAATAGTCCGACAACCATCCCATCTCTTTGGTACAAGCTACTGATTTTCCTCTCTTTGTACCAGGTATTGACTCCTAAGGTAAATTAAAGCCTAATGCCAACCAGGGTACCTATAGCAGCAGTTGTACTGTTGTAATGGGGAAATTTTTTTCCTTCCCTTTAGTCCAAGATCACCTTCTTTCTATATAAGGCCCTTTTTAGAAAGTGGACTCTGTCTCCAGAACTGGCTGTTGAGGAATTATAGTCCAATTTCCCCTGCTCTTTTCAATTTGATTCTCATAAGATGAGCAGGCATGGATGGGTAGTGACTGCACAGCAGATCTCATTATGTTACTATGTCCCCTGAATCCAAACCTCTTTCAAAGGACTATTAATGTCAAGGACAGTTTTATAAGCCTTAGTATCATCTTTATTTGCTATGTCTTCCTCATTTTTCATATATCGTCTTTCTCTATACTCTACACCCAAAATTTGAACCTTATCATCTTCAGTCTGCTCTCCTATTTTCATGGTTTTCCCTCTTCAATCCACTCTCGAGCTCCCAAATTGATTTTCCTGCTATAAAAATAAGCCAAAACTTGAATTGAACCCATGACTTCATGACTCCTGAGCCTAGTCTATGTTGCCCTTGTGGGCCACACAAGAAGCCAATGTGTGCATTTTTTGGGCAGTCAGGATTTGATTGTATAATATAAGCAAGCATTTCCCAACAATTAGGAATGCCTAAAGATATAATAGTTTGTGATCTAGTAATTTTTTCTAGACTAGAAATTGCACACTGTAAGCTATATGACTATCATTTGCCATCACTTATACAGAATTATGAAAAATCATAATATATGGCTTCTTGCAATGAGTAAAATGACAGATGAGATAATCAAGTTCTTTCCTCTTGAAATTCTAAGGTTTTAGCATGTCCATAGAATTTTAGAATGCCTTTATATTAATCATCAATATACGTTTATTAGGTATCTACTTTGCCATACCCAAGTACGTAAAGACTTTTTTTTTTCCTCTTAATGACTAGTATCTTAAGTGAGTATAACACACATTTTAGAATTGAGGAATGAAGATCTCTTTGGAGCTAAAGACATTCAGGAAAGGAATTGCTCCCCACAAGACCAGACGTTGTTAAGGGTGACTCATTCTCCTGCCAACATTTCTTCTTTGTTGAGCAAGGGTTTAGTTGTTGGCTTTTGTTTTTTGTTTTAATCTTAGTCTCAAATTTAAGAGCTTTTTTTTTTTACTCTGTGTATTCTAATTTATTATTAATAAATGCTTATTCATTCCCATTTCCCCTTAGATCTCAATAGTCCTACAACCACCCCACCTCTTTGATAGAAGCTAACAGTTCTCTTCTCTGCACCAGTTATTTACTCCTCAGGTAAATTATAACCTAATCCCAAGCAGGACATTTGCAACAAAAGTTGCATTGTTGTAATGAGGGAAATTTTTTTTTTTCATTCTCTTTAGTCCCAGATCACATTTTTTTCTATAAAAGAATATTTTAGAAAGTGGACTCTGTATCCAGAACTGGCTGTTTTTTCCTATTTCAGTGGGACTTTCCTATCATTGCTTAATTTGTTAATGAAAGTTACTAGTCATTTATGATAGTTATTGGTATAACAACCATATGGTGGAAGAGAGCTAAACTTTAAATAGTAAGCTAAGCATTGCTCCCTCCTTTGAGAGCCACTAGGGAAAGTTTGTGTGTGTGTGTGTTTGTGTGTGTGTGTGTGTGTGTGTATGTGTATGTATGTTTTATTCTGAACATTCTGTTATACAGTGATGCCCTGCTAAATGTTTAACATGACTCTACAAAAAAAATACCCCAAACACATTTTAAGTATAATCTGCTTTATTAACATCTTCTTCTTCTTCTTCTTCCTTTCTTCTTCTTTCTTCTTTTTTTCTTTTTCTTCTTTCTTTTTAAGTCTAGACAGTTGAAAAACAATAATGATATGTAGTGCTTGTCAGTTTGTGAAGTATAAATGCTGTCAGGGATTCAAGTTGATTCCAGCACACCTCTTCTCTAAACTATCAATATTTGTAGTATGCTAGATAGATATAATTCTAGTCTAACAAATGTTTTGGAGAAGGGTGAGGAAGGAAGTAAATACTAAACTTTGGCTTTCCTCCTGCTCCCCATGTTTATTAGGTATCTACTTTGGAAATTGCTTTCTTTCCCTGGAGTCAGAATTAGGTCTAATCAGACCTATCTAGTTGTACCACTCATGGGCTAGCCTTACCTATATATTAGATGGGTGGTTTTATGGCTGTTCAGTCATTTCAATTGTGTCTGATTCTTTGTGACCCCCATTTGGGGTTTACTTGACAAAGTACTGGAGTGGTTGGCCATTTCCTTCTTCAGCTCATTTTACAGATGATGAAACTGAGTCAAACAGGATTTAAAGTGACTTGCCCAGGATCACACAACCAGGAAGTATCTGAAGCCAGATATGAACTCAGGAAGAGGAGCCTTCCTGACTCCAAGTCCTGTACTCTATCAACTGTATCACTTAACTACCTAATAAATGAAATATCAAGCACATTGACTTTTACCTATATATGAATGCACATATGGAGAGAGATGTATACATATGTATACATACATATACATATAAACATATCTATATAATATTTATTGGCAGCCATATATGTATACATATATGTGTATATATATATATATATGTATATATATATATATATAAATATGCATTCAAATGTGCTCTTTAAGAGTAAATTTTAGTTCATGGATTATAACAGGAGAAAGAACATTTCTTTTGATTTAATACAAAAACAGTATTAGCTTCTTTGTTAGTATTTATTCTCCATATCTTTTATTTATTTATATATTTTTTATTATTATTATTATTTTTTTTTTGCTGAGGCAATTGGGGTTAAGTGACTTGCCCAGGGTCACACAGCTAGGAAGTGTCTGAGACCAGATTTGAATTCAGGTCCTCCTGACTTCAGGGCTGGTGCTCTAACCACTGCGCCACCTAGCTGCCCCTCTCCATATCTTTTAAATAATCATCTGAAATTGAAATTATTTTTCAGAAACCTAGGTTAGCTCATGAGTCCTGGCATTTTCTTATATATTTTCTATGCTTAGCCTTTTAAAAAATATTCTCCAAATTTTCTGGTTCCTGTGGATTTAGAAATAATATTACTAGTTCTTCTTCTTTGGGAATTTTGTTATTAATACTTTTTCAAAATATATTTAAGATATACATTTACATAGTAAAGAAATAATAAGGAGGCTATTTAAAATCATGCAACTGTTGAAAGATTTAAAATCATTTAGCTCAAAATAGGAAATTATTTTTAAATCATCTCAAGAAGCCACTGAAACTTTTGTTTTCCTCTTCTATGTATTTAATGCATAGATTATATACATATGCATATACATATTTATATACATGTATATATACATATAGATAAATAGATATGACTGCATATACACATACATGATACCCTTATGCACACATTCACACATACATTCAAATACATTTGTAGGGAGGGGAGGATATTTGGTTTTAGAATTTCATTACATGGGGTTATTAACTATTGTAGACTTTTTTCTTCAAAGCACACTGACAACTCATTTGAAACAGTTTTAAGAGTTAGCTGGAACTCTGAGAGATTAAAGCACTTTTACTCTGAAATTTACTTTGTGTCAATTTCAATGTATATATGACTGTGTGAGTGTGTGTGAGTGTGTGTGTGTGTGTGTGACAGAGAGAGAGAGAGAGAGAGGGAGAGGGAGAGAGAGAGAGAGAGAGAGAGAGAGAGAGAGAGAGAGAGAGAGAGAGAGAGAGAGAGAGAGAGAGAAGCTTCACTGTGGCAATCAATCACATCAAAGGTCCCACTGAACGTCTGATAATATAACCCTAATATCTTCATCAAGTGATAGCAGATTTATCAAATCAATCAATCTGAAGTACAAATTAGGTGTTATCTAGACCTAAACAAGACTGTGATATCAATCAGTCAAAGGCTTGAAGTTCTTAAATTTTTAATCAATTAGATATCCAATGGATAAACTGAAGTGATATTTTAGATATATGTTCCATTTGGTTAGGGAAGCTTAGTCAAGCCTTCTACAATTATTAAAATAGCCAGTCATTGTAGAGCTCAAATATCTGAGCATCTGGTAGTCTAGTGGTAGTAGCCTCCAACTCTGGGCATGTGTGTGTGTGTGTGTGTGTGTGTGTGTGTGTGTGTGTGCGTGTGTGTGTGTGTTTATGTAAATGAGCAGGGTCAGCTTCATCCCCTACCCTCCCTCACCAGGAAACTTTGTAAATTTTGACAGATAAAAGGATTTGGACTTGCAGCTTTTTCAGGATAGCATTGGTTAGCCACTGTGTCTGCATGGAGAACCAAATACAAATTAGAAAAACTGAAGAAAGATTGCTTGGTGATTTTATAAAGAACCCAGAAGAAAAGTTTCCCCTTTTCTAAAGGGATAATCTGGAAGACATCAGCCAAAAGACTTACAGGAGCATATTATCTTTTGGTATATGTATTGTAAGCTCCAGTCCCCATCACATTGTACACAGCATGCACTTGTGGGTTAATGCATCACTGACTTTTGGGGGAATGTTTTATGCTAACAATTTTTATTATATGACCCTAGTAAATGCCTCTTTCTAAAACAAAATGAAGGTTGGCTGACTAACTGATATCAATTGGTACATCAAGAAGAGCTTGTAAGTTCAAGTTACAAAGATATTCTTGCCAACTTTCTTCAAAGCTACCCCTAGACTCTCCTGGCATAAGAAGCAGCTGCTCTCTAGACACCCAACCTTCCAATGAAAGCAGACAGATGGAAGAATAGCTCCAGAGTCTGTCATCTACCTATCTAGATACTGATATACACCAATGTGTATGTATAGACATGTCCTGACTATATTTTTTATTTTCTGCTATGAGATTGTTCTAGTAAAGAATGTTTTCTACCAAAGGAGATGAGCAACTTCTCGCCAAATTGTAGTCTGACTTATGAAGAAAAATACTATTATCTATACTCAGAGAAAGAACTGATTATTTATGAATATGCATTGAAATGTTCTCTCTCTCTCTGTCTCTGTCTCTCTGTCTCTCTCTGTTTCTCTCTGTCTCTATCTCTGTTTCTCTGTCTCTATCTCTCTGTGTGTCTGCCTCTGTATCTCTGTCTCTGTCTTCCTTTATTTTTCTTGAGATTTTTTTAAGGGGGAGGGAGATCTTTTTTTTTTTTAACAACATGACTTTTATGGAAATGTTTTGCATTAAGTCATGTATGCTTTATTAATGGGGTTTGGAGTGGTGATAAGGGAGAGAATCTGGAACTCAAAGTTTTAAAAACAAATGTAAAATATATTTAAATGTAAGTAGTGAAAAATAAAATATTTAAAAAATTCATCTCCCTTCCAAAAAATGTAGTCTGAGCGTTATCTAGGGACAGTAATAGGTTAAGTGACTAATTCAGAGTCAGTTTACTAATATGTTTCAGAAGTGTCATTTGTTTTTTGGTTCTTCTTGTTGCAGTGTGATGGTGGTAGGAGTGGTAGTGATGGAGAGTGGCCCTTCTTTCCCAAAGGGGACCAATAACACCAGAAAGATGATGTCTTGACTTGCAAGTGAACTTGATTTAAGTGAGGCAGAGATGTACAATGTCGCCTCCTCCAGAGTAATTGAGGTCCAGTATTAAAACATAAGTCAAAATGACTGATGATGGCTCAGCATCATTTATCTAATAAATATTTATTAGATAAGTGGGATTTAAACCAAGATCTTCCTAGTTTTTATGCTGTTTTTCTAGTCACTTTGCCATGGTGTCTCTCCACATATATATATCATATATACATATATCATGATGACCCTGAAGTCAGATAGACTTGGATTTAAGCCTTGCCTCTTGTCCTTACTGGCTATGTGATCCCAGATGAATCATTTAACACCTCAGGGCCCTATGCAATTCTTATGTAAGAGTAAAATTTTCAGCAAAATCACCTGTATTGGCAATTTCATCCAGAAATTCCCTATACCAGTGAAATCACAAGTCCAATCCGTGTGTGTGTCTGTGTGTGTACATATACATACAGGTATTCTGGAAGAGTAGGGGTATGGGTACAAGTGGGGAAGGGAAGGAGGCAGAGACAGGATAAGAAAGGATACAGACAGAGGCATTGAAATAGTCACAGATAATTCAATTGTTCACTCTGATTAATTCATTTAACCTCTGGACTCAGAATTTCCTGGAGGAGATATTAGGTGACAACTAAAATGTGATCCAATTTGAAATCTATTATACTTACTAAGCGAGCCAAGTTTTATGTTATTAAATCTAGGTTTTCTGACAGCAAATCCAGGGCTCTTTCTGGTGCAAAATGCTGCTACACTGCAAGGTCTGTGTGTACATACATGTATGTGTATGTTTACACACATATAACATACATGTATGTAGGGTATATAAATGTCCAACCACATGCTGACATGTAGGTGTGTTGATATATGTCCTTCATTGCTTCCCTAATCTTTATGGATTTTTAGTTAAGCCTTATTTAGCTATGAAAAACACAAATTATTATTCATGACTTGAAAACATCCAACATGTAATTTGGGAAGAACTACAGTATTCCATCAGCTTCTTAACAAGTTTAGTATTCTCAGGTGGTAGGGTTGCACCTCCTTAGAGTCATAGAGAAAAAGGACTTCCAGGATAGAAGTCATCATATCTAACCCAGTGATGGTGACTGGAACATATTAGATATAGATACTGGTAGCATTCTTTTTTCCTGGACAAAATTTTGTGAGGTAAAGGTCATAAGAGTTGTAACAGGGTTAACACCTGAGAAACAGGAGACAACTACCATTCTCTGAAGTCACTGAGATGCTAGAAGAAATGTGCCTGCTGCCACAGTTGAGAAAATTTTCTTCTGGGCTAAAGTGATTAACGTTTATATATAGACTCAAAGCTAGGAAGTCACAGTTGGTTATGTCACTTGATGGTACCTCCTGAGAGCTGTGAAGGATTGCAGAAGAAAACCCCTAATGGGAATACAACTGTTTTACCTGAGGTTAGCTGATACAGTTTTACATTTTTTTTCCAATTAAGAAAAATCTTTTTTCTCTCTCTTCTTCCTTCTTCCACCCACATTGGAAAAAACTATAATAAAAACATTAACAACACATTTTTGCATGACTGAGCAAAACAATTCTCTATATTGGTCATATCTGGAAAATATATGTTTCCTTCTGCCCCCGAATGCCATCCCCTCTCTGTCAGGAGATAGGTAATCTGCTTTATAATTAATGCCCTGGCATCACTACATATAACTTTTGGAGAGGATTTTTGGCTGTAAAAGCTCATCTTTGAGCCCAGATATGAGTTCTTGCTTGTTATTTTTGTGACCTGTGTGCTTGCAGTGGGGAGTTGGCTGCTGTACACCAACAGGCAGGTATCACGTAGTGATTTTAAGGTGGGGGGTTATAAGCCAGAGAGATGAGAAATTTCCCATGTTGTGAGAGTCTTGGTAACAAAAGTCACATTAAGTTTTCCATACATAGCCTTCACAAAGGAAATTGTAGTCCACAGGTTACAATTGTACGTGTAACTAGCTTTTTTGACACATAAATTCCTCTTAATTTGACCCAGTGTGCTGAGTCTATATAGGTTTTAGATAACCATCTGAAATTTAAACACTTTTTTGAACTTGGGTGAACTCAGGAGAGCTTTTGTAGGCTGGAAATTTTACTTGACATTTTGTATGACTCGGTTTTCTCACAATATAATATTCTCCATACTTCCTGGTTCTTGTTGACTTACAACATACATTTAAAAACGTGTCTTTTAATTGTGATTTGAGCTATTTCTGTTTCCCCCTTTGAAAAATGACTCCAGGAAATATGTTGTCACATGAAAAGAATAACAAAAAATTAATTTTGAACTCCTACAAATCTCAGCCAGTTTAAAGAATCATTAAGATCAGGGTTTTTTCTTTCTTTATTTTTTTTTCTTTCTCCATTCTTTTAAGCCCAAAATTATGTTGAAAGTACTTCTAGAAGTCATGGAAACTTATTCTATTTTTACTTTTAAAAACCTTCCACTATCTATTCTTCTTCATATGTGTGTATATTTATAAACTTATTTATTTTTGGTTGTGAAATGTTGGATATATATTTTACTATTCCTGATGTTCTTGGGAAGGTGAGATTTTTACAGTTGAGCTATACATTACAGAAATAATATTTTCTATTGGAAATAATAAGCTATGGAGACAGAAATTGTTTAGTTCTAAGTATCAGTGACTTGATAGTTTGCTTCTGTTGGTATATACTTAAGACTCACCCTTAATGTATATTCCTTGATAGGTGACCACACTGTTGGGGGATGGGGAAAGACACGGTGGTGGGGGTGTGTGTGTGAAAAAGCTTATGTGGGCAGTGGTATATGCTGTAATTTGATAAAACTCCATACCAGACAGTCAGGTAAACAAAAATGAATCTACAAGAATATGATACGTTTTTCTCTCTTCTATACAATTCTACACAATGTCACAGTTAACACAATACATACCGTATTCATTCCTGAGTAAAATACAATAATTCCTCTGGAAAGGGATCCCTCCATGTCATTTTATGTCATGTCATGTCAGTGACATCATTGAAAATACTAAGACTTAGAAATGGACTGAAAGTTATCTTTGCATAATATTGCAGTAATTTTTTTCCAAGCAGCCAGCTTAGAGGAATTGTGTTCAAATCCTGTCTGCCCATTTTTATTTGGGTCATCTTGTAAAAGTCACATAAACAATTTGGGTCCCATTTTCCTCACATCTAAAGTAAAATGATTGGAGTAGAGGACTTGTAAGGACTCATCCAGTTTTAAATATGGAATTCAATATGATAATAAATATGGAAATAAATATGGAATTTAAATATGAGTGTGAAGTGATGGGAAGGTAATGGTTAGTATCAATCTGTTTCCTAGCTTTGGTGAACTCAAACTTAGTAATTCTGTATTTTCTATCACATAATTCACAGACCAATTGAGATTCTGTGCAGATGAAGCAAGAGATTGCCAACCAACAAAGTATGATTTGAGAAGTTGAGTCTTCTTTGCAATTCAAAAGCTCTTGTTCCCTCCTGATTTTAACTGCTTGAAATTCATGTCTCCACAACAGCAGGAGTGCCATTGTGTAAAATGCTGTGATGCTAGGGAATAGCATATGAGCCATAAGCAACTGGGGGAGTGGGTAGGAACAACAAAGGAAGATGAGAATGCTTCAAAGAGAGGTACAAAAGAGATGAAATCAAACTTCCCACTTTGAAGTTTTGCTTAAGTCTTTCTCTGGTTATGCTTTCTTCAGTTATTCCTTCAAACAAAGGTAAGAGTCTCTTGGATAGGTGCCTCCATATTCAAAATGCTCCATATGTTTCATTCAGAAAATTTCCCCTTTGCTGGAAATAATCAAGCAGAGCTAGTTAAGTTCCCATAAAGTCCATTGTAGGGACAACTTGGGCAATTTTTTCATTTATATAATGAAGATCTTGCCATCTCTAATATCCCTTATCCTTAATAAACAAGAAACCTGCTTTTCCTCTTCTCATCCCTTTCCCCTTGGGAACCATGCACTCCCTTCAAGAATTATTTCAAGTACAATTTGCAACTATATCCCCTGCTGGTACAGGATTTCTTCTCTGCGGATGATTGGTTTACAGAATGCAAACAAATTTTAGCCAAAATTAAATTTAGAATTCCTCTGTCAAATTAATAAGCACTCACTTAGGAAATCTCAAGAAATGACTGGATAACTTTTGTTATCCCCAGTGCTTTGAAATGAGTTGTTGAGGTATAGTCGGTAGTGACTCAACTTGGAATCAGAAAGACATATTCAAATTTTCAGAAATTTACTAGCTGTATGATGCTCAGTCATTTAGCATCTCTCAGTTTCTCTTTCTTTACTTGAAAAACGAGGGACTTAGATCTTAAACCTTTTCATCTTTACTTCTATGTTCTTATAATGTGAATTATTTAGCTCAGGGGGGAGAAACTGTTTCTTCTTAATCTCCTCTCACTACCAAACTAGCTCCTGTGTATCAGGTCAGGATTATTCAAATTAACTTGACCTTTTCCCCAACACAGTGGGCAGCTAAGTGGTACCATAAGTCAAAGACAACTAGATCAAGAGTCAGAAAGACTCATTTTCCTGAGTTCAAATATGATTTAAGACACTTACTAGCTGTGTGACTCTAGGCAAGTCACCTAACTCTGTTTGTCTCCGTTTCCTCATCTATCAAATGAATTAAAGAAGGAAATGGCAAACTATTCAGGTATCTTCACCAAAAAAACCACTGATGGGATTGTGGAAAGTCAGACATGACTGAAAAACAAAACAATAATCTTTCCAACATATCTAAAAGCAGATGCATATGGGGGAGAGAAAGAGTTATATTCCTAAAACTACCTAGTCTCTCTCTCACACCCACCCTCTACCTCTATAGAACCCTCTCCCTACCAAAAGAATCTGGGCTTCAAGTGAAAGAAGTAATGGGAAAGGTACATAGTGTCTGGTACAAAGAGTCAGGTGGGTAACAGCAATGGGTTCTGCTTAGAAGTGGGAAATACCTTTTGCACAGAGAAATAATGAAAAAGAAAATAAATTTCTCATCTACTCTATGCTTTATAGACTTTATTAATTGAAATATCAATCTAACTATTAACTACCAAATAGTAAATTTTCTTCCTGTTGAAAGCTTGCAAATACACATCTGTAGAAGGAAGAAATAAAAGAAATCACTTCTGTCCATTTCATGAACCCTCAGCAAGCCCCAACTGGACCATTTAGCAAACATGATGTTGACTGATAAAAATCATAGAAGCATTGATTGACAAGTACCCAGTCTCCTGCAGTTTGAGATACTGACTGGCAAGCAGGATGAGTTAATATTTCTATACCCAGTTGTACAATGTAGCCTTTATAAAATAAAAAAAGTGTGCACGTGTGTGTGAGACCAAGATATAGCATGAGCAGGTGAAATCAGAGGGTGTGAACCTTTTTTCTAATGAATCAGAATTAAATGACTCAGTATCTGAAGTAATCTGTTATCTATATTTATATATCTATATCCAGGGGAGTAAACTATTTTATGATATATGCATTTTTTCCATAGTTTAAGCTAGAGTTATTCCTAATAATACCAATGTTTCCCTTGTAACAAAGAAATAAAATTAAACAAGTTGTTACATTGACTATGTCTGAGTGTGTTTCATTTGAAATTCAAGTGTTTTTCAACCACCCTCTCTTTCTCTTTTTCATTCTCTGCATATGTAAAAAGAAATAGATAAGATATAGATATTACTATTTATCTGTTTGTCTATCTATCTATTATCTTTCTATTCATTTATGGCAACTACATGGTATAGGGTATAACATGCTAGAAATAAGAGTTAAGAAGATTTATATCTTGTCACAGATACTTGCTGAGTGTCTGTACAAGTGGCCGGGCAAGTCACTTAACTTCTTTTCAGCCTTAGTTTCCTTGTCTGTAAAATAGACATAAAATAACACCCACTTCCCTAAATTGTTGGTAAATTTCAAAGCATTATGTAGCTGATATCTATTTTTCTTGCTGTGATATTGATTCATTGTAGCTTATGAGCTTAACAACCTCATCTTTAGGAAGAGAATATCATATGTATATTTCAACAATAATCCTTTGAAGTCAAAATTCTTAGGCACTTTCAGAGTTTTGTTTCATCCCATCTGCCACCATCTCTACTCTTACTGGATTCTTTCTCAGAGAGAGAAGAAACCTTGCTGTTTTTGTCTTTGTGACTTCGATATTAATATCAGTATCTCATGGTCTTCAGAGTATCGATAAATATTTCCAAAATTGAAAAAAATATAATTATAAAACTTTTCTCAAGTTATAGAATTCTTATGTTTTGAATGACTGTTTCCTTCTCCAATATCTTTCCTACTTCCTTCTCAATCTAGTGCAATGTATCTATTTAATATAAATATATATGTATATCTATACATAAACATTAAAGTTTTCTTAAGGAGAACAAGTGCACAAAACATGTCTAGGAGAAAAGCAGAGATTTGTGGTGGCCAGAATGCAATAAAGCTTGTGTGGGGCTGAGGAAGCTGCCATCAGGAATGTGGAGCAGAACAGAGCCATTCTAAGGAGTAGCTCACCCTCAGGTATAGTTAACAGGGGGGAAAAAACACCTTGTCACATCTTCCTAATTTTATTATTCTTTCTAAGGTTACAAGCTTCATTGTTTCCAAAGAGCTTCAAGTATCATTTACATCTTCTAAATACAAAACTATATTTCTCTGCCATACTTGCACTTTTGTTCTGAAGAAAAGAAAATATTAGCTAGTAATTGGGCTATTCCAAACCCTCTTACTATTAAATCCATTTTCAAAGACCTCCTCCTCAACCCTTCCTCAACTCCTTCAATAGCTCTTCACTTTTCTGTAAAATGAGGAGCCTACCCTTTTTCCTGTCAAGGTCAACGCCTTTATGTGTACTCTTGATATTCTCCGTACTTGTTTTCTTTAGCAGATTGCTCCCACTATCATTCCCAAATTCTCTTATTTTAAATAACTTGCTTTTATTGGGGGGGTTGCAGGGAGTAATCAGAATCTTTTCCTGTTAGCTATAAATACACTTAGTATTTGACACTAAGACTCATCTTATCCTACATACTTTTTGCATTTTAATGATAAAATTTTCTCCTGCATTCTTCTGTTACATCAACTGCTTAACAAATACTTACTGTCTAATTGACTGATTTCAGTGATCACTCAGTGACTTTGATTTTGTGAATTGTGAATTGGGCAACTCACTCAACCATTTGAATGTACTTCCTCACCTATAAAATTTTGTCCTACTTATTTCACAGCTTTATTGTTAGGAATTATAAAGAACAGAGAAAGATTGAATGATAAAAGAATATGAATAGATAAAAGATGGTCATATATTCCAAACCATAACTAAGCAGCAAAATCCCTTATAACAAATATAAATATAACAAACTATGATCCTGTGTCCCATATAGAGTGTCTGAATCCTATCTTCAGATTGTAATGATCTAATTAAGGAAGGGCTGATTGCTTTGTTGCCATGAAGGCTGAGATTGGATGACATAGATGCATAGTAGACCAAGTCATCCTTTTTCTAACTCCAATAAGTAACAGATGAATGGGCATAATGGTGGAGGATGGAGGTAGTAATCCAAAGTTATTGGTTAGCATATGTCATCAACAATGGGAGAAGAGGTATTATTCAAAAGTAGAAAATAGAATTTAATGGAGAAATTTTTTTTGAAAGAAAGTGAAAAACCAGTTTTAATAAAAAATAGGGAATTCATAACAAGGCATAAAAAGACAAACAAAACAAAAGAACAACAAAAACAAACCTTGAACTTAATAGAAAATTTAACATATAAGATCCAAGTGATATATAAACATCCAATACTAAATACAATGGACTCAATCAGGACAAACTCTACAAATGGAGTAATTTTGGCCAATGAGTCAGTATAGGAGAAAGAAGAGTATGTGTGTTCTTTAGTAAAAGAAAGATGACCAGGGTAAGATATGAGGAGTGCAGGGACTGAATGTTATGGTAAAGATAAAGAACAGTGTTAGGAATTATAAGAATAAAGAATTATAAAGAACAGAGAAAGATTGAATGATAAAAGTATATGGTTAGATAAAGAATGGTCATAACTAAGCAGCAATCCCTTCTATAACATCTCTACACAAATGTATGATCCTATGTTCCATATGGAGTGAATCTACCTTCAGTCTCCTCTTTGTGTTCTTCTGTAATGCTTCCATTGTCAATTTCCTTTACAAATTACATGAGAATAATAATGAATGTTTCAAAAATGAAAAAAAGGAAAAAAAATCTGGCATATTTAAATTTTTTTTTAACCACATAAAGACTCTGTATATCCCCACAGGGAGAAAAAAGGAACTCCATTTAAGGTCCTGGTTAAATATAGTATATTGTTCACTGGCTTCCCTTTTGTGTGGTCTTTCCCCCATTGTGTGTTCTATTCCTTTATAGAAAACACTTGTTCAGAATGCAGTGGAAATCATCTAATCCTTATCTCAAAAAATGTACCAAAGTAGAGACAATAAATAAAAAAAGAAGCATCAAGAAATTTCCAAAGATAAATAATATCAATTTTCTAGGCAATTATGAAGTAGAGGAGGGAAAGCATATAGAGAAAAGTTATATTCACCAATTCCTAGTAATTGTGACTGTCAAAATTATTTTCAGCAAGATCTGTCTTTAAGGAGGACAATGAGCAAGACAAGACTCCAACCACCCATGATTTTACACAGGGGTAGCAGAATTCTTGAATTAAAATCATGTGACTATTAGTGTGTATAGGCAATGCCAGATTTACTTCCTCTTTGAAGAACTGCAACATTCTTTAGTCTATAAATGGTGTACTCTCCCTTCCTCCTCTTCTTTCCTTAGTTTTCTCTGTTTCTCTGTCTCTGACTGTCTGTCTCTCTTCCCTTATTAGTGCTTTATTTTTCCTCAAACTATTTCATAATTACCTGTACAAATAGTTTATCCTTAAGTAGAATATAAAAAAGAACCATTTAAAAATTGTCTTTGTGTCCCCCACAAGCCCAGTGCCTTGCATATAGTATATGCTTAATATCTATTTATTGAATTAAATATTACCATGGGGAAAAATGATCTTCCTAAAAACTGATTTTGGAGATGAAATAAAAGGATTTGGAACAGTTATTATGTGTCTAATTGTTATTGTTCTCTTCTTGAATGCGATATCTACATCCATTACCTTTATGTGGGTTTATGTCTTCTACCTTAGTAGAATGCAAACATCTTGAAAATAGGAACTTTTTTCTTTTGCTATTATTTTTGTACTTTCAGTATTAATCATATAGTCATATACCTAATAAGTGCTTAATAAATTTTTTTTAAATGAAATTCAGGCAGAGAGGGTTATGTATTAAAATTCAAAGGTAGAATCTTACACATTTTAAATTCTTAAGAGAAAGCAACAAAAGCTACTCACAATAAATTGATTTTTTTTAAAAAAAAGATAAATATAAATGTTAATATATGCTCTGGTTCTTGGATAAGAAATTTAAAATGGCAAATAAGATAGCTCAGAATTCATAGAAAGGCCTAGAGAAACTTGCATGAACTGATGCTAAGTGAAGTGAGTAGAACCAAGAGAATATTGTACAGAGCCACAACAAGATTATGTGATGATCAACTCTGATGGACTTGGCTCTTTTCAACAATGAGGTTATTCAAGCCAATTCCATAGTCTTGTAATCTACATCCAGAGAGGATCTTGGGACTGAATGTGGATCACAACATAATATTTTCACCTTTTTTGTTGTTGTTTGCTTGCTTTTTGTTTTCTTTCTCTTTTTGATCAGATTTTTCTTGTGCAGCATGATAATTGTGGAAATCTGAATAGAATAATTGCCCATGTGTTATCTAGGGGAGGAGAATAAGGAGAAGGGAGGAGAAAAAAAATTGGAACAAAAGGTTTTGTAAGGGTGAATGTTGAAAATTATCTTTGCATATATTTTGAAAATAAAAAGCTATTATTTAAAAAAACAACGGAGAGGATAGTTTTCTGGGTAATGAATGGAATTAGAAGACAGTTGCTAAAGATGGTAGTGGTATAAAAAGTCCTTTTAAAGTAATGGGATATACACAGAAAACAGGGATGATAAAAACTAAAAAGAGAATTTACAGAATACAGTAAGACAGAATGAGTCAAGTTCATATTCTAAGACTTTTGCCTGGCAATCTGAATTTCTTTAAAGCAAGGTAAGAAGACAGTCATAGGGACTTAACCAACATTTGTTAAATTAAAACCATAAAAAGGATGTACCCAAAAAGACAGGAAAGAATTTTACTTTTCTGACAACCAAAATGGGCATTTCCCAGGGAAAAAGGAGTGGAGAAAGAAGGTAGAAGGGAGTATGGATGAGGCCTATTTGAAAGAACCATAGCACCAAGAATCAGGGTCTAGATTAAGAAATTTTTTGGTTCATTGGCAACTTTGGCAATCTGCTGAAGATAATGGAATCTTTTTCATAATAATGTTTTAAAATGAGAAAAAATAAATATGTATGAATGTAAAGAAAACCTATCATTTTAAAATTCAGGGACCAAAATATTTGGAAAACAAAACAAAAAGTTCATGGAACTCTAAGGGAAAGTTTTACAGACTCAAGTGGGGCCAGCAAGAGGAAGGCATTATTTAATGTTTGAAATCTGTTTTAAGAGAACTGAACAATGTGGCACAATGCTGGTCATTTTCACTTAAAAATCTATACAAATTTCCTTAATTTTATTACTAAGATTTTGAACTATATGTGCTAATGAGTGCACATTGAGGATGGGGGAAAGGGAGACTGGTTGAGGGAAGGAAGATATTGCTGGAGTAGAGGAAAGAATGAAGTTAGTCTAGGATACAAAAACTAAAGCTCTGGCAGAAAAACACCCCAGGTAATATAAGTGAAAAGCTATGGAAAATTCTTTCAGTATTCTAAAGGGAAACCCTACAGGGACAGCCATGATTTTGAGAGTGCTATTAATAGACATCTGTAAAAAGGAATATTCATTGCTCACCCTAGCATTTGGATTTGGATTCAGAAAAATATGGTCATCTTATCTCATACCATCAGATAGACCTAGAAAACATATATATCTAAATCCTTTCAACTTCTATCATGGTTTATCTGAAAGAAGGACTTTAGTAGAGGGATGGCCATAGGCACAAAATATATGGACAAGAGACTAGTTCCTAATTTTGAACATCTCTGCCATTTTATCTGTGATTCATTGTTAATGTAAAAATTACTTTACTCCAGTGAAAGGCAATAGATACAGAGAAGATAATGCTGAAACTCAAAGAGAGAATGCTGGGAGAAAGTTACATTTTATTCCCTCTAAAAGGAGTTGAAAATAAATAAAAAAATAATAAATTAGTTGAGTAGACAAAAATATTTTTGCATGTTCAAGCAAGCTAAATGTTTGTTTACATGTATTATTTTTAATACAAATTGGTTTATTAATCATGCTGGGAGAGAAAAATCAGAGCAAAAGGGAAAAACCATGAGAGATGAAAAAAATAGAAAAAAAGTAGTGAACACAGCATATGTTGACTTACATTCAGTCTGCATAATTATTTTTCTGGATGCAGATGGCATTTTCTGTTAAAAATCTATTGGGATTGCTTTGGATCACTAAACTACTGAGAAGAATCAGGTCTTATCCTGCACAGTTTTGCTATTATTGTGGGCATTGTATTCCTGGTTCTGCTTGTTTTGCTCAGCATCAATTTGTATAAATCTTTCCAGGCCTTTCCAAGCAAGCTAAATGTTAAAAACACAGTTTATTTACTATTGCTACTACTTAGCTTGTTAATATAGGTCCTGTGTTATTATAACTATATATATAATATATAATATATAACTATAATTAATCTTTTACTAATTTGAGTAAATATGTTACAACAATGTCATATATATGTATATATACATATATATATATATACATATATATATACTTTGCACGTGTGCATATATGGGCATGTGTGTACATATAAAGTGTGTGTACATATAAAGTATATTCATTAATTATTCCATGTATCTTTCCATTAAGTGCCAAAAGAGCATGGGGCATGGAACTAGGGATTAACAGAAGGGGAGAAAAGAATGAGCATTTCTTAAGTATCTACTCTGTACCAAATACCTTTTTAAATACCTCACAAATATCTCATTTGATTATAGTATAATCTCTTTAAATCAGAGGAATTTAGGGACATTTATATACAAAAATACATATAGTTAAGTTCTTGTGCATATATTTTGCAACTAATTGAGAGAATGTTCCTGAGAAGATTGTTAGGGAAGTTAGTGAAGCTTGGTTTTGCATCCCACCTCAGATATTCATTCTGTCTTGTGACTATAGGCAAGTTCACATGGAACCCCAGAGTTCCTCTAATACAACCCTCAATTTTATAGGTAAGGAAATTGAGGAATAGAGAAGTAACTAACTTGCCCAAGAACATAATGATAAAAACAGAAGAATGATTTTAACCCAGACCCTCTGATTATAGTTGAGAGTCAATGAGGCTAGGTTACAAAGCCTGTATTCTCCTGATATTTAAAAAGTCAGAGTTATCTCTGTATCATGATAAAGTATCCATCAGAGAAGAGAAAAAATAGCTAGCTAGAGATAGATAGATAGATGAATGGATGGATAATCACTGATAGATACGTTGACACTCAAAAATAGCTAACATCAAAAGTAGTAACATCAAGGTAGAGTAATAAAAAGAAAACCATTTTAACACATCTACTATATTCAAAATGCATCTTGCTTAAAGAAAAAAGCTATCTTGCTTACAAACTTTTGCTTGGGGATGGGAAGATGACTCTTCTAATTGTTGTGACAATCATTCCTCTTGCTCATCTTCCCTGTCAAGTACCATTATTTACTGAGACAATTGGATCATAAAGCAAGTTAAATAAAGCATTCTGTGAAATCCCATGAAAAAGTAAAACTAAAGTTACTAAGCATATATAATAAGGAATTCAGACTAAAACAGGCAAGGAAGGTGTAAAATTGTTATAATTTTGCCTTAATAGATTAAATTAAATGAACTATGTTAACCAAAGTCTTTCAAAAGAAGGATTTACTAAATTAAATTTTTGGCTGAGATATATTGGGAAAAGGTAGGAGCAGGAAAACCTCACTAAAAATTAAGTGTTGTAAATAAAACATGATCACCAAGTTATCCTTGAAACTAACTTGAACCAGATTTTTAATTTTACCAATTGTTTTTTTTTTTTCTGGCTAATTAAATAAGTCTTTTTTTTGTACTTCTTTCTTGTTCTCCTCCTCCTCCTTCTTCTCCTCCTCCTTCTTCTTTCTTTTTCTTCTTCCTTTTTGAATCTCTACTCATTCAGCACGACCTGATAAAACACCTACATCTCTCTCCTTGTAGCCTTTAACCAATGTGGTTTCTTGCCAATGATCCCTATGATCCAAAGGACATGACAAAAGATTAATGAAATAGCACATACATGCAGACCCAGGCATGGGATCAAAATTTTGCTTACCAAGGTTTTAATTTTTAACCAATGTTCAGGTATAAATGATACCTGAAAGTGAGGCTGACAATACCTTTTAAAATATCTTTTGGTAGAACAATACTGGCACCTAGTGGTTGCTCAAATTGCTCAAGAAAAACTATACCACGCAAAGAAGGACAAATGTACAACTCTGATTGGTTCAAAAGACTATTACCCTAATCACATTTAAAAAGAAAATATTAATTGTCCCAGAATAGAAATATCATTTCAATACAAGTTAAAATATGATTTAAAATATCCTTCTTTCCCTGATCTTTAAAAAAAACAAAAGAAAACAAAGAGGTCGCACATATCATTCAAGCCTCTTTTATTAATAAGAAAAAAAAAGTAATAACTGACTTTAAATAAACATCACATTAATATACTTTTTAAATGTGGTTTACTAAAAACGCTGTTGAATGTATGAAAAAAAATAGGCATTTTTGTTCCAGGTTTCTAGGAAGTTATAGCTTATAGGGTTGCTGGAACCAACCTACTGATGCAATATAAAACACATGAAAATAAAATTTCAGAACATTTCCGGCTATGCTCTAAAGATATATCAGTTACCTCTCATTTTGCATCACTCAATACACAGAATTTCACTCTGAGTAGGATAAAACTAGAAATAAATTTGAAAAAAAAACATGGAATTCATATCTTCAGATATTTAAATCTTTCCTATCCCACCAAATAGCTCTACACAGCTTCTTCCAAACTGGTGGAAACCAGTCAAATACAAGAAAACATTTGCAGTAAATTAACAAGTGATAAAATTTTGTTGGCTATACAGAAAAAGAAGCCATCAACATACTCAACATTGAAAAACCTTGGAAAGATCACTTGATGTGCTGAAATTTCATTTTATCAGAATTTTTATAGGTACAAATCTGTTCTATTTACAGATATTTTTATGCAAAATATTACTGAAGGAGATGTCTATTCAGTAATATAAAGGGAATATCATATTGAATGGCCATTTTCAGATCATAGTAGATTCAAGCAGAAAAGATCCTGAAGTAGAATATTTTGAGGAAAAGAAGAGAATTACAGCTAAATTAAGAGAAGTAAAGAAAAAATATATTGAGACACAAAGGATTAGAAGAAGTGAAACAAGAAAGCAAACAAAAAAATCCACATATTTTAGGTGTGTGAACATAAATCACTACCTTTAGGTCTACCCTCATCTAACCAAGTAGGTTAGCATGGTAAAAATTTGAGCTAGGAAGAAACTTGGTCAAATTTAATAGTTAATTTGCTTGCTATCAAATTGAGCCATATCTATCTGTTGACAATGAACTAACGTTTGAAGGGCAAATGAAATTTTTTTTTATTTTTTATTTGCATAACGTATGTATGGGTAGTTTCTCAGCATTGATCTTTACAAAGCTTTCCGTTGCAAATTTTACCCCCAGTCCCCACCCCTCCCCTAGATAGCAGGATGTCCACTACATGTTCATTATGTTAAAATACTTGACAAATCGAATATATGTATACATATTTTCACACTTATCATTGTTGTGCAAGAAAAATCGTATCTACAAGAAAGAAAAATCAGATAAAGGAAACACAATGCAAACAAACATCAATCAAGAGCATGAAAATGTTATGTTGTGGTCCACATTTGATATCCTCTCTCTGGGTGTATATGGATTTCTTCAGTGAATAATTGGAAGTGGTTTGAAAGATTTCATTGTTGAAGAGAGCCATGTCCATCAGAATTGATCGTCATATAATATTGTTGTTGCCGTGTGCAGAACTCCTGGTTCTGCTCATTTCACTCAGCATCAGTTCATGTAAGTCTCTCCAGGCCTCTCTGAAATCATGCTGCTGGTCGTTTCTTACAGAACAATAATATTCCATGATATTCATATGCCATAATTTATTCAGCCATTCTCCAATTGAAGGGCATCCATTCAGTTTCCAGTTTCTAGCCACTACAAAAAGGGCTGCCACAAACATTCTTGCACATGTGGGGCCCTTTCCTTCCTTTATGATTTCTTTGGGATATAAGCCCAATAGAAACACTGCTGGGTCAAAGGGTATGCACAGTTTGACAACTTTTTGGGCATAGCTCCAAATTGCTTTCCAGAATGGCTGGATCCGTTCACAGCTACACCAACAATGCAACAGTGTCCCAGCCTTCCCACATCCCCTCCAACATTCATCGTTATCTTTTCCTGTCATTTTAGGCAATCTGACAGGTGTGTAGTGGTATCTCAGGGTTGTCTTAATTTGCATTTCTCTGATCAATAGTGATTTGGAGTACCTTTTCATATGATTATAAATAGTTTTAATTTCATCCTCTGAAAATAGTCTATTCATATCCTTTGACCATTTATCGATTGGAGAATGGCTTGAATTCTTATAAATATGATACAATTCTCTATATATTTTAGAGATGAGACCTTTATCAGAACCCTTAAATGTAAAGATGATTTCCCAATTTATTGCTTCCCTCCTAATCTTGACTGCATTGGTTTTGTTTCTACAAAAACTTTTAAACTTAATATAGTCAAAATCATCTATCTGGTGTTCAATTAAGAGTTCCAGTTCTTCTTTGGACATAAATTTATTTCTTCTCCATAGGTCTGAAAGGTAAACTATATTAAGTTCCTCTAATTTACTTATAATATCACTCTTTATATCCAGATCATGAACCCATTTAGATCTTATCTTGGTATGTGGTGTTAGATGTGGGTTAAGCCCTAATTTCTTCCACACTAGTTTCCAGTTTTCCCAGCAGTTTTTGTCAAATAGTGAGTACTTATCCCAGAAACTGGGGTCTTTGGATTTATCAAAAACTAAATTGCTATAGTTATCGCCTAGTTTGTCCTGTGATTCTATCCTATGCCACTGATCGACTACTCTATTTCTTATCCAGTACCAAATGGTTTTGATGACCGCTGCTTTATAATGTAGTTTTAGATCTGGTACAGCAAGTCCATCATCATCAGCCTTTTTTTTCATTAATTCTCTTGAAACTCTTGAACTTTTGTTCTTCCAAATGAACTTTGCTACTATTTTTTCTAGATCTGTAAGATAATTTCTTGGGAGTTTGATTTGTATCGCACTAAATAAGTAAATTAGTTTGGGTAGTATTGTCATTTTTATTATATTTATTCCGCCTACCCATGAGCACTTAATGTTTTTCCAATTGACTAGGTCTCATTTTATTTGTGTGGAAAGTGTTGTGTAGTTTAGTTCGTATAGTTCCTGACTTTCCCTTGGCAGATATATTCCCAAATATTTTATACTATCAACAGTTATTTTGAATGGAATTTCTTTTTGTATCTTTTGCTGCTGAACTTTATTGGTAATATATAAAAATGCTGATGATTTATGTGGATTTATTTTGTATCCTGCAACTTTGCTAAAGTTGTGAATTGTTTCTAGTAATTTTTTAGTTGAGTCTCTAGGGTTCTCTAAGCATACCATCATGTCATCTGCAAGAGTGATAATTTGGTTTCCTTATTACCTACTCTAATTCCTTTAATCTCTT
>JAJPUD010005617.1:90601-102165 GCA_023553655.1 Myrmecobius fasciatus
GATCTATTTTCCAGGTCAGTTGTTTTTCCTAGGAGATATTTCATGTTTTTCTCTATCTTTTCATTTTTTTGTTTTTTTTTTGACTGATTCTTGAAGTCTTGATGAGTCATTCATTTCCAATTGTTCGATTCTAATTTTTAATGTCTTGTTTTCTTCAGTTACTGTTTTTAGTTCCTTTTGAAATTGACATTTACATTTTTTTTGTTCATTGCATTCTTTTTCCATTTTTTCTATTTTATTTTGCAGTGATCTCATTTCGTTTCCCCATGTTTCTTCTAACTCTCTTTTAAGATTTTTTATGCAATCTTCAAAGAAAGCCTTGTGACATGGAGACCAATTTATGTCTCTCTTTGGGGCTTTTTCTGGAGTTGCTTTACCTTTAGGGGCCTCAGGATTTGAGGTCTGTTCTTCCCTCTCTCCATAAAAGTTGTCTATGGTGAGAGCTCTTTTTGGTTTTTTATTCATTTTTTTTAAAGGTGTGAGGTCTGTTTAGGGCAAAGGTGGGACAGCTGCTTTAATTTGCCCTGGGGCAGTTCTGCTGATTGAGTTATTTCAGGAACTGGGCAGTTCTGCTGATTGAATTATGTCAGGGGCTGGGCAGCTCGCTTCTTGAATTATTTCTGGTGCTTATCAGACCTGTTGTTTGATTGATTGCTTTAAGGTGCTGTGTAATGGCAGCTAGTTACGATGCTCATCAGGGGTTCAGTGGTTCACAATCTATCCCCCTCAAAAGGCAGACCCTCCAAACCACCTGCCCACAATCAGGACAAATTGTTCCAAGAGGCTCGCAGAAGACTCCCAGGTGTGTGAAAAGCACAACGCTCCCACTCCTGTTCTGACTCCTGTTCCAGCTCCCTGCTCCAGCTCCCTGCCCCGGTCTCCCTGTGCTGCAGTCTGGGTTCAGTAGGCCACCCCCTGCCCCATTAAAACAGACCTGTTTTGAGGTTCTTCCAGAGTATCTTCTTCTAGAATCGTGTTGTTCTCCGGATATTGTGGATTTTTTTGCTTCAGAATCAGTCTAGAGGCTTCATATTTTGTTGGTTTGAGGGGAGATTAGAGGAGGTTACAGAGAATCCTGTCTGATCTCCGCCACCATGGCTCCACCCCCGGAAGGAAGTCTTAATCTCCTTTTAAAGAAACATTTCACACCTTAAAATGGACAGGTTATCTTATAAGAAAGGAAGAAAAAAAGAATAAAGCAAAATTTATCCATTTACAAAAAGTGCAGCCAAATGGAGTTGTTGATACAAGGGAAGGCATATTATGTGACTATAGTCATAAAAACTGGGAAAGAAATTCTCCCTCTGATCCATGCTGGCTATGGGATCATTGGCAAGTCAATTTCTTAGAGCCCTAGAAGCTGTGTTACCCAACTGGTCAGTTCCTGTTGGGTCCCTAGTGGGTCAGCTCCTACTATTACTCATAGAGTTTATTGTTTTTCCTTTATTTATGAAAAGGATCATTATCAGATAAATGATGCCATGAATACAAGTGAATTTTAATTTAAATGAGGAAAGGCTGTGCAAAGTCACCAGCTTCACTTTCTCCTCCAAAATCAACTGGGTCCAAGGGCAAGACATAGACCTGAATGATTGGAAATGACCTCAGATGCAGTAGGGGATCTTGGTTTTTTTAAGGTAAGATTCAGGTCAAGTCCGACTGAAGTAGCACCAATTCTTTAATTAAGGCTGGGTAAGAAATGAGGCAGAAAATGACCTCTTTTACCTATTAAAAAAATCTAATCTGAAAGGGAAGATCCTGAGGGTTTCTGATCAAACAGCATTTACATTCAGTTTGAGTCAATCAGGACTTGTGACTTTCAGAGATCAAAATTTACATTCCTTTGGGTGGAGCACATGCTGATAAGGGTCTGATGCCCTATGTGGACAGAAGGAAGAAAAGGAAAAGGCAAATGAAAGATAGGAAGAAAGAAAGAAGGAAAGAAGAGGAAGACTCCATAAGTTGTTTTGGGGATATGGATAGCATTTTCCTTCTTGAGTCCTTTGTATTTAAATCAATGTGTGGTGGAGAAGAGCTGAGTCATTCATAGTTGATCATCACACAGTGTTGCTCATACTGTCATATTTTCCTGGTTCTGATCACTTTATTTTGCTTCAGTTCATGCATGTATTTCCCAATCTCATTTTATATTTCTTGTGATTTTTTTTAATCTGCTTGTTTATTTTTCTTATTGCATAATAGTATTCCATTACATTCATATACTACAACTTACTCAACTATTCCCCAGTTAATGAACAGCCCCTCAATTTCCAATATTTTGCCATCACAAAAAGGGCTGCTATAAATATTTTTGCACATGTGTGTCCTTTCCCCTTTTCAAATGATCTTTTTGGGATACAGACATAATGGTGTTATTGCTGGATCAAAAAAATGCACAATTTAGTTGCCCTTTGGGCATAGTTCTAAATTCCTCTCCACAAACATTGGATCACTTCACAATTCCACTTAACAGTGCATTATTGTCCCAATTTTCCCACATCCTCTCCAAAATTTATCATTTTCCTTTTTTCTCATATTATCCAATCTGAAAAATATGGTGATATCTTAGAATTGTTTTAATTTGAATTTCTCTAATCAAAAGTGATTTAGAACATCTTTTCTTGTGCCTATAGATAGCTCTGATTTCTTCATCTGAAAGATGCTTGTTCATAGCCTTTGACCATTTATCAATAGGGTAATGACTCATTTTTTTTTTAATTTTACAAATTTGACTCAGTTCTTTATACAGTTAAGAACAAGGCCTTTAGCAGAGATACTTGCTGTAAAGATTATTTCCCATATTTGCACTGATTTTATTTGTACAAGAGCATTTTCAATTTAGTATAATCACAATGATCTATTTTGAATTTTTTTTTTTGATGTTTTCTCTCATTTGATCATGAGCTCTTCCTTTCCCCAGAGATCTGATAGGTAGACTACTCCTTGCTCTTCTAATTTCCTTATGATATCACTCATTATGTCTAAATCAGGCTCCCTTTTTGACCACAGATGGTATGAAATGTTAGTCTATGTGTTAGTTTGTATCTTTATCTTCCTGGTCATCATAATAACTTTCTATAATGTTGTTATTGGCATTGATTTTTGCTGATATTTATGTGTATGTTGATATGATTCTTTTTGTTTGTTTTTTTTTTTTTTTTTTTTTTTTTTAAATTTGAGCTCTGCTTCCAGGGTAGAAGGAGTACTGTTTCAGGCTTCTTGTGCCAGCAGTTACATGTACTGCCTATTTACCTGATGCTACACTGATGTTGCTCTGAGGGCCATTCAGGACCATTGTGTCAAGTACTATGGTGAGAAGGTTCGGTGCAGGAGTCTCTGGCACTGCTGGAGACTATAGGAGTCAGGAGCTTGCTTGGTGCTGAGCTGGGCTGCTAATAGTCTGGTATGTGCAGAGGCCTGAAATAGGACTACACAGAAGTGTGATAGAGTTTGTGCTGGCAGCTACCTGTTGCTTGAATACCAGTAGGCTTGTTGTCTATTTGTTTTCCTGGGATTGTCTGAAGTAATAATCAGGCTGATGGAGAATGCCTGTTTGCTTAAAGCTGTGCTGAAGCATGTGGAGGTCTGCCCACTGTGAGATGCCAGTTTTCCATTTTTTCCTAGAAGTTTTTATCAATATAGTGAGTTCTTATCCCAAAAGTTGGGGTCTTTGCATTTGTCAAACACTAGGTTACTATAACCACTGGATGCTATTTTTTGTGTAGCAAATATATCCCTCTGATTCACCATTCTATTTCTAAGCCAGCGCTACATAGTTTTGATGATTACTGCTTTAAAATACAGTTTGAGAATTTGTATTGCTAGGCTATGTTCCCATGTATTTTTTATTTTCAGTTTGGCCAATTGGATGCATATGAGGTAGAATCTCACGATTGTTTTGCTGGTTGTTTCTCTGTTGGTGAATTGGATTTTTTTTTTTCATATAGCTATCAATAATTTGGATGTTTTCCCTTAGAAACTGTACATATATTTGGAATACTTATCAATTAGACAATGACTGTTAATTTTATAAATTTGAATTAAGTTTTTATATATCTTGGATATTTGTTTTTTATCAGAGAAACAATGAAATAATTACATGTATTTTGATTGTGTTGTCATCTAATTATATTGGCTCAGTCTATCCAACTGGTGCAATTAATGTTTTTCCCATTATGAGCTATGAATCTCTACAATGAATTATTGTAATCATAATCACATAGTTCTTGTGTATTTTGTTATCTATCATTTGCCTTTTGGAATAGCATATTCTAATTTAATTTCCCCAGAGTAGTAGTAGTTACTACATTGAATTTGTGTAATCTTGAATATGGCTCCTTAATATTTCATCTCTTTCTGACACACTTCAGCATATTTATTTTCTTTGATATGAAAACTGGATTTTTGTTATATTTGTGGGAGTATTAATTGTGTGGTTTCATCTAAGAGATGAAAAATGCAAAATTACTTTATTCCTTGGTTCCAGTTTGGGCAATTTTTTTCATGATTTCTTGAAATAAGATAACCACACTTTTTTTTTTTGATAATCTAATGATTCTTAAATCATGTCCCTGCTGATTTCTAGGTCATTTAAAATATATATATATATATATATATAAAGTTAAAAATAACTTGTATTTTATTTCTACATTTTGACCTTGTTTAAATATTTCTCATTTTGTCATGGATTTATTAACTTCTCTTTGAAATGTTCTCATTTAAAAGAACTTTGTTTCATGGTATTTTGTACATTTTCTACTAAACTGCTAATTCTCCTTCAAAAATTTTTCCTCTAATTCTCTCATTGATTTTCCAATTTTTCCTCTAGCATTCTCTTTTCATTCAAAATGCATTTTTAAAATTCTTAATAGAAAAAGAAACTATTTAATAATTCCAGTTAACTTTGTGACCATTTTAATAATATTATTTTTAAATAATAATATTTTAAATAAATATTATTTTTTAATATTTAATAATAATGTTGATATTTTGACATTAATTTTTCTTACATTTATATCCTGAATGTTCATGACTCCATAATAACCTTTTATTATGAGAATTCTTTTTTGTTCCATCAGTCTTCTAGTCTTTCTACATGAGAACTAAGTGTCAGTGGCAAGTTCTTTACAGTTGTGGAATAAATCTTGAGGAAGTCTTCAAGTGTAATGTCGTGAGTCTTGGTACTATATTCTCTGCATATTAAATGCTATTTCTTCAAGGATCACAGATATGGGTCTGTTCAGAGAACTGCAAATCTTTAAATCTAGGAAACAATTTATAAGTGCATGGTTTTCTGGATTTTTCAAGCTCCATTCACCACAGACCAATTTAGGTCTATTCAATGGGATTGCAATCTATTTATTTATTTATTTTGTAACATAGCTTTAGGTCTACCCCTGATTCTTTATAAATATTTATTCTAGTCATTCACTGATGGTCTAAGACTTAGATATAGCTCCAAGGTAGGAGTAATGGAACTGAAGTCTTAACAGTGCTGAGTCTAGAGGTTATAAACAAAATTTTGTTTTGTGGTCATAGAAATAGACCTGCTGGCCCATGCCTGTTTCTCAGTTTTTGCTCTCATCATTTATTTGTGGATCAAATTTGTGGTTCTTGGATGGAAAAATTAACTGTTGGGTTTCTTCTTAAATTACTTAATTACTACTTGTTCTGGATCTCTTCCTATATCCTTGTTGTAGTCATTGTTGGAAGAACCACACTGATTTAACCAATTCTGTCATTTTTTTTTTTTTTTGCTTTTTGCTGAGGCAATTGGGGTTAAGTGACTTGCCCAGGGTCACACAGCTAGGAAGTGTCTGAGACCAGATTTGAACTCAGGTCCTCCTGACTTCAGGGCTGGTGCTCTAACCACTGCGCCACCTAGCTGCCCCCTAATTCTGTCATTTTTGTTGGTCCATTTATTTAGGTATAGTAATGTATTTGAAGAGATAATATTGTTTAGTGGCTTTGAAAATGATTGAAAATCCAGCCCCAAAGAGTGTTCATTAATGGGTTAATGTCAACATGAATGAGTATTTCTGGTGGCATATCATAGGCAT
The DNA here is from genome assembly GCA_023553655.1 of Myrmecobius fasciatus. Taxonomy (NCBI): domain Eukaryota; kingdom Metazoa; phylum Chordata; class Mammalia; order Dasyuromorphia; family Myrmecobiidae; genus Myrmecobius; species Myrmecobius fasciatus. Next base: position 96,661 of record JAJPUD010005617.1, read on the forward strand.
CTACTTTTGACATTGCTAATGTCTAAATTTTTTTCAAGGATTTATTAGGATGTACTTAGTTTATCAAATTTGCAAATGACACACAATTTGGAGTAATAATTCAACTTTGTTAACTAAGTATTTTTTAAAGTATCTGCTATATATGAAAACACTCTATTAGATGCCTGGAATATAGGGATAAAATAAATAAACAAACAACAACCCAACTTCTATTCTCATGAAACTTACATATCAATGAAGGGAGCAGTGAATAACACAGAATTTATTCAGAAAACTAAATGCAAAGTAATTTGAGGAGGGAGGAAACCCAAGCTAAGAAGAAAAGACTACTCTTAGGAAGTGGAAGATGAATTCAGTATTAATGTTAGCTGAGAATTCAAAGAAGTAGAAGCAAACAAAGAATGGATTCTAGATGAAGAATGAAAATATTAATTACAGTCAGGATCCCCTACATTTTTTAAAGGTTTTTGGCAATATTATCACATATTAGGCAAATATATTTATTAAGGACAAATATAAAGTATAACCATAGACTCCAAAAATTAAAAGTACAAGATCATAAGATCATATATAAAATGGCTGGTAAGGGATATTTCAGGGAGTCTTTCTTTAATTATGGGAGATTTATAAAATTCACCAGATTGCTAAAGGGGTCCCTGATATGAGAAATTTGAGAATTCCTAACTTAGTCCAATGATATACTTTTATTTATTTATTTATTTATTTTTTAATAATATACTTTTATGAGAGAGAGAATCTAGAGGCCAAGTAACCAAACAGCAGTAGAAAAGGAAAGATAGAAGTTGTCTCAAAAGGGCTGAGGATTTTAGTATATTACAAGCAAAACAAAACAAAACAAAACAGTCAACACTATTATATGTCAAGCAAAAAAAGCTAATGTTACTAAGGCTGCATTAAGAAACCAAAATGATGGAAGTAATTAACACCCTGTACTCTTTCTTGGTCAGCCATGCAAGGGGAAGCTAAGCTGTTATCTTAGCTACTGGGATACTGTAAAGTTTAGGAGTTTGAGATGCACTAACAACCAACTGAATGTTTGAATCATCTGACACTGATATGATGATCTTCCAATAGCAAGGGGCTATTGGGTGGAGAGAAGAGAAATAAAGCAGAAACAGGTTGGAAATAGAACAGAACAAAACACTGAAACTAATCAGCAAGGGGATTGGCCTTTTAGTAGTCACTGCACTTCCAGAATGGGGAAGATAGGGAAACTCAGTCTTAAGCAATCAAGGAAAAAAGAATCTCACTTTAGTCAAACTACAAATGGGGAATTATGTTCAGTTCTGCACACCACTTTTTTAGAAAGATATGTGGAGAACATGTAGAGATGGAGAATCAGAATTGTGAAAGATGTTGAATTTTTGTTGTAAAAAGATCATTTGAGAGAGATGGCATTTAACCCTGGAGAAGATTCAAACTATAACAGACACATAATCATCTTTAGATACCTAAAGTCACTTTTTTGTTTCTATGATTTGATTTTCAATCATAATTTAGGGAAATGACCTGTATTTTTGTATGGTCTATATGTTAAACAATAGGCTAAAATGGTGCTAGAGAACTCATCTCATTGTCTTCATTTACACTCCTGTAATCCTAGTGCTTTTCTTCATTGCCTTATGTGAAAATTATTAAAATAGCCTCCTTTTTGGTGTTCCTGCTTCATTTTCTCAGGAGTGACACTTACAATCTAGATATGATCTAAATGAGACTCTCTGGTTTACTAAGGAAACTTGACTTCATGCTATACATGTTATACATATACATATTATACAACAATTATGAATCATTGTGAATATGTAATATTTAGCTGGGAAAAGAGTAAACTTTTGGAGACATGGTAATTATCTATTGAAAATCTTGAAAATCATCATGTGCATGACTTGTTCTATTATTTCATATAAGACAGAAATAGCACCCATAAGTAGAAGTTACTGAAAGGCAGAACAACTGCGTATCAAAACAAAAATAACAAAATATTGTTTGTAACTATTGGATAGTCTAGAAAAAGGGAATGATCATTTTTTGGAGGATGGTGATATTCCTCCTCATGAGGGTTCCCAAAAGTAATTGGATAATAACCTGTTAAAGATATTTATTGTAAACAAGTTAACTTTCAGAATTTCCCAAAGCAGCAAGTATTTTCAAGAACTTATTACATGCAAAGTCCTATTCTAGATTTTGTGAACATAAGAGAAAAAAATATGACTACTGTCTTCCAAATGTTTATATCTGATTGGAAGTATACAATTTATAAATAGGGAAATCATGTCAAAGGAAAAACCACTAAAAATATAGGGGATAAGGAAATTAAGAATTCAAAGAGATCTGTACAAGAAGGGCGACATATGTGTAAAGTCAAAGAAGTAGAACATAGAGTGCACAATTTGGATAACGGTGGGCAATTTAGTTTTGCTGCTACAGGAAATGAATGAAGGAAAGTGATGTGAAATAAGCTTGAAGAAGTAAACTTGATTCAAATTAACAAAGGCTTTAAATGCATAGATAAGGCATTTCTAAATGTGTTATCTAGAATTCCCTTTTTTTCCTTACCTATATATTTAATGGCAGGTACTAAGTATTGTCTTTTTGCATATATTTTCTATTTCCAGTGTCTTCCCATTTTAGGCAATCACTAACACACCACTAGAATATGTCAATATCTCTAAATATCATTCCTTCCATCTTTTTACAATCATGGAATCTTGGTTCCTTCCATTTTTTCTCTATGTATTCCTTCTTCAGTAGCAGATGCTCCTTTAAAAAATGCTTCATGGGATATTGTATCAGTAGGAATAGCAGATACATTCTTGGAAGCTTACTACTCTTTCCAATCCTTCCTTCGCTGTTATCATTCATCAATTCTCATAATTTAAGAGTGAGTTCTGCTCCATTTTTGTTTTGCATCCTCACTGGGAAGTACTGTATGCATACACACACATTATGTGTATGTTATACATATATGCATATATATGTAATGGTTGTACACACATATGCATGTATATATAGTTATATAAATATATATTCTACATACACATATGATATATATGTATATATATGTATATATGTATGTGTGTAAAAAATTTGACTCAGTCTTCATCCTATTTAACTTCTTGTCAGTTATTGAAAGTATTTATTACCTCATTTTCCTGCATATTCTATTCTCTCTTTTCTTCTCAGATGGTGGCACAGTAGATAGAGTGTTGACTTGAAGTCAGTAAGACATGCCTCAAAAACTTTCTAGTTGTATAATCTTAGATCATTTAACCTATCTCAACCTCAGTTTCCTGATCTATACAATGGGGATCATAATAAAAATCTACCTCAAAGAGTTGTTATGAAGGTAAAATGAGAAAGCATATGTAAACACTGAAAATCTTGACAGTTTATAGAAACAATTGTTATTTTTTCTACATTCTTTCATCTATTCTTCTATTACCACTCTGACTTCTCTTTAATCTTCTTTGTTGGAACATTATTGGTTTCCTACCTTCAAAGTATGAATGTAAGGCTCTGTCAGTCTCTCTTCTTTTTTTCTATTCTCTCTTGGTGGTTTCATCTGCTTGATGGGTCCAGAAACCTCATGTATATAATAATCAGTTGGCAAATCAAGTCCATTTCACTTCCATATTTTCTCATGGTTCCTCCTTCTCTCCATTCATTCAGCTACTACTTCCTTTGATATTTTGTTTTTTAAAAATATTAATTGTATATTATTCTTATAAATTGTATTTTTAGCTTCAACCTGTCCTCTTTCCATTCCATCCTTAATTGAGTTGCCAAATGAATCTCTATAAGATACAAATCTGACACTATCAATGCACAAAAATCTTTTTTTTATTAATACTTTTTATTTGCAAAACATATGCATGGGTTATTCCTAAACATTAACCCTTACAAAGCTTTGTGTTACAAATTTTTCCCCCCTACTCCCCACCCCTTCCCTAAATGGCAGGATATTCACTACATGATAATTAAGAAATCGAATATATGTATAGTTATTGCCACACATCATTTTTTGTGCAGGAGAAATTGTATCTACAAGAAATAATAATCCGATAAAGGAAATACAATACAAGCAAACCTCAATAGAGAACATGAAAATGTTATGTTGTGGTCCACATTTCACATCCCTCTCTCTGGGTGTATATGGCTTTCTTCACTGAACAATTTGAACTGGTTTGAAGCATTTCATTGTTGAAGAGAGTCATGTCTTTTAGAACTGATCCTCATATAGTATTGTTGTTGCCATGTATAATAATCTCCTGGTTCTGCTCATTTCACTCAGTATCAGTTCATGCAAGTCTCTCCAGGTCTCTCTGAAATCGTCCTGCTGGTCGTTTCTCACAGAGCAATAATATTCCATAACATTCATATACCATAATTTATTCAGCCATTCTCCAATTGATGGGCATTCATTCAGTTTCCAGTTTCTAGCCACTACAAAAAGAGCTGCCACAAACATTCTTGCACATGTGGGGCCCTTTCCTTCTTTTATGATATCTTTGGGATATAAGCCCAATAGAAACACTGCTGGGTCAAAGGGTATGCATAGTTTGATAATTTTTGAGCATAGCTCCAAATTGCTCTCCAGAATGGTTGGATCCGTTCACAGGTCAACCAACAATGCTTCAGTGTCCCAGTCTTCCCACATCCCCTCCAACATTCATCGTTATCTTTTCCTGTCATTTTAGCCAATCTGACAGGTGTGTAGTGGTACCTCAGAGTTTTCTTAATTTGTATTTCTCTGATCAATAGTGATTTGGAGCACCTTTTCATATGATTATAAATAGTTTTAATTTCATCATCTGAAAATCGTCTGTTCATATCCTTTGATCATTTATCAATTGGAGAATGGCTTGAATTCTTATAAATATGAGACAATTCTCTATATATCTTAAAGATGAGACCTTTATCAGAACCCTTAAATGTAAAGATGATTTCCCGATTTGATGCTTCCCTCCTAATCTTGTGTGCATTAGTTTTATTTGTACAGAAACTTTTTAATTTAATATAATCAAAATTATCTATCTGGTGTTCAATTAAGAGTTCCAGATCTTCTTTGGACATAAATTTATTCCATCTCCACAGGTCTGAGAGGTAAACTATCCTATGTTCCTCTAATTTGGTTATAATATCACTCTTTATATCTAGATCATGAAACCATTTAGATCTTATCTTGGTGTGCGGTGTTAGGTGTGGGTCCAGCCTTAGCTTCTTCCACACTAGTTTCCAATTTTCCCAGCAGTTTTTGCCAAATAGTGAGTACTTATCCCAAAAACTGGGATCTTTGGTTTTATCAAACACTAAATTGCTAACGTTATTACCTAGCTTGTCCTGATATCCTATCCTATGCCACTGATCGACTGCTCTATTTCTCAGCCAGTACCAAATGGTTTTGATGACCGCTGCTTTATAATATAGTTTTATATCTGGTACAGCAAGAGCACCTTCATCTGTTTTTTTTTTTTTTTTTTTTTT
>JAJPUD010005617.1:102265-121940 GCA_023553655.1 Myrmecobius fasciatus
TTCTTCCAAATGAACTTTGCTACTATTTTTTCTAGATCTGTAAAATAGTTTCTTGGGAGTTTGATTGGTATGGCACTAAATAAGTAAATTAGTTTGGGTAGTATTGTCATTTTTATTATATTTGCTCCGCCTACCCATGAGCACTTAATGTTTTTCCAATTGACTAGGTCAGATTTTATTTGTGTGGAAAGTGTTTTGTAGTTTAGTTCATATAGTTTCTGATATTTTCTTGGCAGATGGATTCCCAAATATTTTATGCTATCATCCGTTATTCTGAATGGAATTTCTTTTTCAATATCTTGCTGCTGAACATTCTTGGTAATATATAAAAATGCTGATGATTTATGTGGATTTATTTTGAATCCTGCAACAAAAGTTGTGAATTGTTTCTAGTAGTTTTTTAGTTGAGTCTCTAGGGTTCTCTAAGTATACCATCATGTCATCTGCAAAGAGTGATAATTTGGTTTCTTCATTACCTGCTCTAATTCCATTTATCTCTCTTTTTTTCTCTTATTGCCAAAGGTAACATTTCTAATACAATATTAAATAGTAATGGTGACAGTGGGCAGCCTTGTTTCACTCCTGATCTTATTGGGAATGGTTCTAGTTTGTCTCCATTACATATGATGTTTGCTAATGGTTTTAAGTAGATGCTACTAATCATTTAAAGGAAAAGCCCATTTATTCCTATACTCTCTAGTGTTTTTAATAGGAATGGGTGGTGGATTTTATCAAAGGCTTTTTCTGCATCTATGGAGATAATCATATGGTTTTTGTTAGTTTGTTTATTAATATAATTGGTTATGCTGATAGTATTCCTGATATTGAACCACCCTGCATTCCTGGTATAAATCCTAGTTGGTCATGGTGTATTATCCTGGGGATAACTTTTTGTAATCTCATTACTAAAATCTTATTTAAAATTTTTGCATCAATATTCATTAGGGAAATGGGTCTATAGTTTTCTTTCTCTGTTTTCACCCTACCTGGTTTAGCTATCAGCACCATATCTGTATCATAGAAGGAATTTGGTAGTATACATTCTGTCCCTATTTTTTCAAATAGTTTGTATAGTATTGGAATTAATTGTTCTTTTAATGTTTGGTAGAATTCATATGTAAAACCATCTGGCCCTGGAGATTTTTTTCTTAGGGAGTTGATTAATAGCTTGTTCTATTTCTTTTTCTAAAATGGGGCTACTTAAATAATTTATTTCCTCTTCTGTTAATGTGGGCAATCTATATTTTTGTAGATATTCCTCCATTTCATTTACATTATCAAATTTATTGGCATAAAGTTGGGCAAAGAAACTCCTAATTATTACTCTAATTTCCTCTTCATTGGAGGAAAGTTCTCCCTTATCATTTTTGAGACAAACAATTTGATTTTCCTCTTTCCTTTTTCTGATCAAATTAACTAAAGGCTTATCTATTTTCTTGTTTTTTTCATAAAACCAACTCTTGGTTTTATTTATTAATTCAATAGTTTTCTTATTTTCAATTTTATTAATCTCACCTTTTATTTTCAGAATTTCCAATTTGGTATTTAATTGAGGGTTTTTAATTTGCTCTTTGTCTAGTTTTTTTTTAATTGTAACCCTAATTCATTGATTTTCTCTTTCTCTGTTTTATGCAAATAAGCATCTAGAGATATAAAGTTACCCCTTATAACCACTTTGGCCGTATCCCACAAATTTTGGTATGTTGTCTCATTATTGTCGTTCTCCTGCATGAAATTATTGATTGTGTCTATGATTTGCTCTTTCACCCATTCATTCTTCAGGATTAGATTATTTAATTTCCAGTTAACTTTTGGTCTATTTTCTCTTGGCCTTATATTACATGTGAGTTTTATTGCATCATGATCTAAAAAGGATACATTTACTATTTCTTCTTTTCTGCGTGTGATTTTCAGGTTTTTATGCCCTAACACATGATTAATTTTCATATAAGTTCCATGAACCCCTGAGAAAAAAGTATACTCCCTTCTATCACCATTCAGTTTCCTCCAGAGATGTCATACCTAACTTTTCTAACATTTTTTTTATCTCCCTAACTTCTTTCTTATTTATTTTGTGGTTTGATTTATCTAATTCTGAGAGAGCAAGGTTGAGATCCCCCACTAGTATAGTTGTACTGTCTATTTATCCTTCCATCTCTGTTAGTTTCTCCTCTAGGAATTTGGATGCTATACCACTTGGTGCATATATGTTTAGTATTGATACCACTTAATTGTCTATGGTACCCTTTAGTAAAATATAGTTTCCTTCCTTATCTCTTTTAATTAGATCTATTTTTGCTTTTACTTGATCTGAGATCAGGATTGTTACCCCTGCTATTTTTTTGTTCACTTGAAGCATAAAAGATTCTGCTCCAGCCCTTTACGTTCACTCTGTATGTATTTCTATGTTTTAGATGTGTTTCTTGTAAACAACATATTGTAGGATTCTGGCTTTTAATCCAGTCCGCTATCCATTTCCGTTTTATGGGAGAGTTCATCTCATTCACATTCACAGTTAAAATTACTATATCTATATTTCCTGCCATGTTATTTACCCAAAGTTATATTTTTCTCTTCCCTTTCCCCTCTCTCCCTTCCCTTCTTCCCAGCATTTTGTTTTTGATGACCACCTCCCTCTAACAGTCCTCCCCCTTTTAAAACCCTCACTCTTTTTTACACCTTTCCCCTAATCCTTCTATTAATTTATTCCTTTCTTTTCCTCCTTTCCCTCCTACTTCTCTATACAGAAGGCCAAGTTTTTCCCTGAAATCACGTGTCTGATATATTCTTTTAGAGACCAATCTAATGAGAGTAAGATTTACACAATACTCATCACCCTCCCTTCTTTCCCTCAATTATATTAGATTTTCTATGTCTCTTCATGACACTTTGCCTTATTTTACCTCCTTTTTTTTAAACTTTATTTTACCTCCTTTCCCCTCCCCCGCTTTTTTTACAGTATGATATACCTTTCACCTCTAATTTCTTTTTGATTATTATCGAAGTAAAATCAAATTATTCCCCCGTTCTTTAAGGATAACCCTAGTAGAGATATAGTTCTCGAGAGTTCTTTCCTTTTTACCTTTTTACGCTTCTCTAGAGTTCAGTGTTTGGAGGTCAAATTTTTTTGTTCAGATCTGGTCTTTTCATTAGAAATAGGTGAAATTCTCCTGTATCATTGAATGACCATCTTCTTCCCTGGAAGATGATGCTAATTCTAGCTGGATAGCTTATTCTTGGCTGTAATCCAAGTTCTTTTGCCTTTCAGAATATCTGATTCCAGGCCCTTCTATCCTTTAGTGGGGAAGCTGACAGATCCTGTGTAATTCTAACGACGGTTCCTTGGTATTTGAACTGTTTTTTTCTAACAGCTTGTAATATCTTTTCCTTGGTGCGATAGTCCTGAAATTTGGCCACAATATTCCTTGGGGTTTTAATTTTGGGGTCTCTTTCAGGAGGTGATCAGTGAATTCTTTCAATGCCAATTTTGCCTTCTGATTCTTAAACATTAGGGCAATTCTCTTTCATGATTTCCTGGAAGATAGCATCAAGGTTCTTTTTTTCATTGTGACTTTCAGGGAGTCCGATAATCCTTAGATTGTCTCTCCTGGATCTGTTTTCCAAGTCAGTTGTTTTTCCTAGGAGATATTTCATATTTTCTTCTATTTTTTCATTTTTTTTTGTTTTTGTTTGACTGATTCTTGAAGTCTTATTGAGTCATTAATTTCAATTTGTTCAATTTTAATTTTTAAGGTATTATTTCCTTCAGTTATCTTTTTTAGCTCCTTTTGTAACTGGTCAATTGAATTTTTTGGTTCATTGCATTCTTTTTCCATTTTGCCAATTTTATTTTTCAGTGAATTGTTGTCTTTTTCCAATTCACTAATTTTGTTTTTCAATGAATTTTTATCTTTTTCCAATTCACTATTTTTATTTTCTAGTGAGTTGGTGACTTTTTCCAATTCACCAATTTTGTTTTTCAGTGAATTGTTGTCTTTTTCCAATTCACTAATTTTGTTTTTCAGTGAATTGTTGTCTTTTACCAATTCACTATTTTTATTTTCCAGTGAGTTGGCGACTTTTTCCAATTCACCAGACTTATTTTCCAGTTTTTCACATCTCTGTTGCAGGGCGATATTTCCTTCTTGCACTGCTCTCAATTTATTTCCCCAATCTTCTTCTAGCTCTCTTTTGAGATTCTTTATGCAGTCTTCCAGGTAAGCCTTCTGAAAGGGAGACCAGATTAAGTCCACCTTTGTGGCTTTATATGGGATTGTTTTCAGAATCTCAGGATCTGGGGACTTCTCTAATTTCTCTCCATAAAAGCTGTCTATGGTGAGAGCTCTCTTCTTCTTGCTCATGCTTTTGAGTTGAGATATCAGTCACCAGCAGGGAATCTGCAGCAGTTTTAATTTGCCCTTGGGCAGTTTGCCGAGTTGACTTCCGGTCTGGGGCTGATCTTGCTAGATCCGCACTAGTACCACACTTTCAGCTGCTCTCAATCCACCTTTTATCAAAGGTAGATCTGCCAAAGCACCTGCCCAGAAGCAGAGCAAAGTAGCCCAAGCGTCTCCCAGGGACTTACTGGCAGCCTAAAATCTTCTGGTCCTTCCCAGCCCCGGACTTGCACCCAGGCTGCGCACTGGCATCTGAGTGCTGGGAGCTGCTTGATCCCCTGCCCGTCTAAAACTGACCTCAGAAGTTCTTTCAAAGTAGATATTTGATAGAAGTGTGTTGTAGTGCAAGTGTTTGGTGGCACCCTCACTCCAGAACCATTTCAGAGGCTCAATTTGTCTGGGTCTGAGGGAAGGTGTCAGGAGCTCACAGAGAACACTGTCTGCAGTTCGCCATCTTGGCTCCACCTAATGCACAAAAATCTTAAGAGGCTCTTTATTGCCTCTGGGGTAAATTTTTAAGTCTGATATTTAAGATCTATTTTCAAAGACATTTCATATTTACCTTCCCTCCTCCACACACATACCTACACCCTAGTTAAACTGGCCACTAGCTTTTATCAGTTATTCCACAATTCTGTATTTAATCATCACTCTCTCCCCATATCTCTGCCTTCTAACAGTCTGTTGGCTATCTTCTATGTCTGGAATGTGTTCTCTCCGTACTTCCCTCTTTTAGAAAATGAATCTTCTTTCTAGACTCAGCTTATATGATACCATAATCATGAAATCTTACCTGAACTTTTTGGTGTTAATGGTCTCTCCTTCCTCAAATGAACTAGTGGTTTCCCTTCTACATTCTACGGCAAGTGGCTAGAATATAAACTATAAATTATTTGAAGACAAGGAGCATTGTGGGTTTCTTCTTTATCCTTAGCCTCCAACCCAGTGCCTTTCATTAAGTATTTTTTTTAAATTGTTAAGCTTTATTTTTTCATGGGCCTGATATCTTGTTTTTCTATTATATTCAAGTTTGAATGAATTTTTCTACTCTTCCTTTTCACTTGTTAAAAACATTTTTTTTAAAGTTCAGTCAAAACGCATCTAACTGACAGTTTAATAAATGCCTGTTGAATCTCATTGTACTGGATGTCTTCCTGCCTACACACTCTCTCCCTCCAAATCATTATTCACCACTCTGCTTGTCTTATGCTCCTTATGTATAGAATTTATGATGTCCATGATGCACTCAAAATCCTTCTCTGGTTCCCTACTGCTCAAGTACTATTTTTCAAACTCATGTTACCTGGCAGTTTAAAATTTCTATAACCTGGCACTAACATACTTTGTAGCCTTATCTAATGCAATATCCTTTCATTCACTTTCTCTTCCAACCAAATTAAGCTTGCTTTGTACTTGTACCTACTTCTGTGCACACATTCTCATGAATCCCTATTCCTGGATTGCTTTTCCTTTCATCCTCTTCTTCAGTTTTTGATCTGCATTTAAAAGCCACCTCCAAGGCTACCTTCCCTAGGAATCCTTCCCTAATGTCTTCAGCTTGCATTGATCTTGATGCCCTTGGAATTTATGAAGTTCTTTAAACCTTTTATATGTACCTATGATATATCAATTTATATTGAGAGTATTGGTATACATGTTCTCTTCCCCTAATACTTCCAGGAAGATGATTTAATGTCTTATCTGAATTTGTTTTCTCTTTCCATACCTAGTAAAAATTCATGGCAGGAATTATGGGGGAAGCTAAATGGCAGAGTGAATAGAGCTCTTGATCAAGAGTTAGGAAAAATGTAGCTGTGATACTGGACAAGTCACTTAGTTTCCTCATCTGTAAAAAATTGGGGGTAAAAATAGCACTTATCTTTCAGGTGAAGACAAAATGAGATAATATTTATAAAACTGAATAAAATCTTTTAATGCTACATAAATGCTGGCTATTATTATCATCATTATTATTCTATATATGCATATAAAATATATGTTATATATGTATATGTATATATATATATTCATTCAATTAAATGAAATTGAATTTAGTTAGTTTCAGAGATATATTTAAGAAATAAGGTATAGGTTGAGGCAGTTTTTATTTAAGTTTTATAGAAGGAAAAATTTTAAAATAATTTTAAGTTTTCTTTCCTGAGTGACAGTGATATTGGTAGGTAGGTTAAAAGGAATGATAAATGGTGGCAAGGAAAGATCAAGTGCTCAGAGGGAGGACTGATAATGATCTTAGTGAAAGTCTAGTCAAATTCCCATACATTAAATCCAATTATTGATACAAGGAAGTTTTGCTGACAGAAAATAATTTCCCAGTACATCATCATGGCTTAAAAATCATGCTATATTCTTAAAAGCTAAGAAGCAGAGCTTAATTTCTGGCAGGGGTTCATTATATTTGAGAGACTTCAAATATCTTCTAGGAACTTAGTATAGCTTCTTTTTGAGGAACAGCCTAATTAAGTGCAAAGAGTCTTATAAACAATGCATTAGTCTTATTGTATGAAATTTTGGGCAATTGTAGCCCATGAAACAAAGAAAAACACAAGACATCTTTCAGTTCTATGTGGCTTCCTTCCATTTCTACAAGAATATCAAAAATCACAATTTCTAGACAACATATAAACATGAAACTTCTTTTTGATAGCTGTAAAAGTAAAATTCTTATTCATTGACTAATCAGTGGATATAGAATGTGTAATAAAATCATATTAGTGTTAACTTTTTCATTGTAAATAGAAAAATAATTGAGATAAAAAGTTAGTGATTATATGGGATGTCCAAAAAAATCTTTATAGAGACAAATTAGGAAAGACAAAAACAGATCCTTGAGGATTCTCATCCAGAAGATAGTAAGAAAAAATTGAAGAAAGGTGCAGAATCATAGGAATGAGAGAAAACATTTTAATAATTATAAGTCAAACATTAAATGGAAGATGAATGATTAGGAAAGGCCATGAGTTTTTTACACTCAAAATAACTGGAGATACAGCTACAAGGATTCTTAGAAGCTATCTAAACTAATGTCCTCATGGATGACGACCAAAGCTCAGAAAAATTAAATGGGTTGTTCCAAAATAGCACAAATTAGAAGAGATAGTATTTGAATTAAGGTTCCAAGATTCTAAAACTACTGATCTTGAAGCTATCCTAGAATGCAGTTAATTTGAGTGATAGGGAACCAAAGGAATGAATTAAAAGGGGAATGGAATAATGGAAGTAAAAATAGTGTACCTAGTCTTCAGGGGCAACTAGGCAGGGAGCACAAATAGAACATAGGGTTTGGAGTCAGGAACTTATCTTCCTGGGTTCAAATCCAGCCTGAGAAATTTACTAGCTGTGTGACTGGACAAATCACTTAATCCTGTTTGCCTCAATTCCTCTTCTGTAAAAATGAGTTGGAGAAAGAAATGGCAAGCCCCTCTAATATCTTTGTTAAAAAACTCCAAATGGGGTCACAGAGAGTCAGAACAATTGAACTGACTCAACGGTAGTTTTCACATTCTAGCAGTGTGGTAGTGAAGAAAGAATGAAAGGTATTACTTCCTTGTGAAATAGCAACTTGGAGAGCAATAACAGTATTTTGGATGGAATTAGATAGAATATGCATGAAGAAGTTTTTGGAGGAGAAGATGATAATTGGAGAAACAACAATTAAAAAAAAATACTATAGTAAAAATATGTATTATGGAGAGGTTGACAATCCAGTTTGGTAGGGAATGGTTTATGAGAGATTCTTAGGAATTGTTACTCCAGTTCTCCCTCAGATAGAAGCATAGTATTATGAGCTGGAAAAGATCTTGATAATAATTTAATCTAATTACTCCATTTTACAAAATGAAGAAGTTGAAGAATAATATGTACTTTTCTTGTGTTTTATAAAAATATAACTGGGATTTAGAGCTAAGTTTTCTCTCTCCAAAACTAGTATTCTCTGTTGAAATAACCTAGCTTAAATGTAGCATTAAATCTGGCAGGCAAATACATTTCAGGCCTAGCAAAGCTTCCAACTATTTACCTGTTACTGTTGTACAAATATATCTAAATTTTTATTGAAAAAAGATAGTTGATTTCAAGGCAATTATTGCATAATAAAAAAGTAACAGAATTCAAAGAATATGTCAGTACATAAACAGCATTTATTTAATAATGATCTTATGTCAGGCATTAATTCATGTATCCTCACATGTAATTTTTATGTTCATTTTCTTTTATTGAAATTCAGACTTATGAAGGACAGCATTAAAAATAAGTTAGAGACACTGGGGGATAGTGCTATGTCAAACAGCTCTTCCTCTAATAGCTTTAATTTTTCAGTATGACTAATAACTAGAGTAACAATAAGAGCTGACATTTACATAGGCTTGTAAATTCTTCTGCATACTTAAAGGGCTTTCTCTGTTGCAAGTAGTTGTCTGAACTGCCACAAAATATTTGGCAATGACCAGGAATTTTGATGGTGTAAGGGAAGAGACAGCAAGCCAGGTAAAGAAAATTGGAAAGAGAATTGAAAAGTAGAGAAACAGTAGGCAATACTCTGGTTCTGCTATTTCTTTAAGCAAAGAGATTTGTAACCCTTTTGGAATGTAAAAGCCTGGCTACTTTGTCAGTGTCCACATCAAAATAACTGGTGTAAATGGGAGACACTCAGAAGTAATCTTCCTGTGGTGAATATCAAAATCCTGCTAATAGACAATAAAGTTACAGCTGGACAAGTGTATTTGTGGTTAGCTTCCACTTCAAGAATTTGGATTATTTTAGTACCTGAAAAAAAAGGAAACAGAAATAATCCCAGCATTTCTTTTAATGTAACCAGGAATTAAAGCCTAAAAAGCCATGTGCAAAGGACAATCTTAAAAAATGAAAAGGTAGTGAAGGGGGGGATGTGTTTGTTTTTTGGAGTTTGTATTGTTAGGATTTGAAAAAGTTCAAAACCCAATTTTATTCTATCAACTAGAAATTAGTCCATTCAACAGAACTTGCATTTAAGTAGAAAGGCTGGCATAGCAGCACCAAGTTTCACCAGCTTGCCCTTATTTGGACTCTTTTCACTCTAGGCTCTTTAGGTATGACACACCTCAGGAGATCCAGGCTCTTCACCTGATGCCTGCAAAGAAAGCAATGAAAGCCAGGAGAGATAAAGCCGCTCTCCTCTGGGCAGAATCCCTCCTTTTGAAAAGAAGGGCCTGCCTGTACTTGCAAGACCCATCCATAAGTTACTTAATTTTATTCATCTCCATTTTCAGGCTTTTTGGAAGCTTTCCAGCTTCCCCTAGATCTGAAGGCTTCTGGTGAGGATAGTTTAGTTCTAGGGATTATCATATTGAAAGTCAGAATGTTCTTGCTCATTCTTCCCATATGTATATACGTGTGTGTGCACATGCAACACACAAATGCTACACATGCATTTTTTCTTCTATTCTCCAGAGTGAAACTTCATCATTATTATAGCACAGTATTCAGTTTTGCTTTTTTATTTTTTCCATTTGTATTATTGTGGACCAAACAATGATTTGCATAAAAAAGTTAAAAGAACTAGAGCAGCTTAGATTGAAAAGGAGAAATCTTAGCAGTAATATGACATTTGTCTTCAAGTATTCAATAAGCTCTCATAGAAAAGAAAATTTTCGCTTAGAATCTTGGGTAGAAATTGAAGAAACACTTCCTAGCAATTAGAGTTATAAAGAAGTGGGTTGGACAGGTTAGCTGCGGAGGGGAATGTGTTTCTCTGAGTACAAATCTTCAACCAAAGCCTGCCCACATATTGAGAATTCAGATAGAGGAAATATGTGAAATGGAATAGCTTTTTAACTCTTTGATAGTGCAATCTTGAGCACTTTTGATCTCAACTTTTACAGACTACTTTTGGCCTAAGAAGTATAATGTGATATTATGCCAAGAGCTTTAACTCTAAAAGATTTGGTATACAAAGAGGTAAATCCAAAGGTCGGCTTTGATACTTAAAAGTTATGTGCCATCTAAGTAAGCCATTTTTGCCCTCAATTTCAAAATCTCTAGCAATGGGAGAGATAATATACTACTTTCCTTCCACATAGAAATATTTTATAAAACTTAACTCACTAGAGAAATGTGAACTACGGTCATAATGAGCTATTTTTGATCTTCTAGAGAAGAATTTGAGTCAGGTTGTGATGGAGCTGGAACATCTTGGCTCAAAAGAGTGAGCTGTTAAATTAATGAGCATTTAATTTTAGGAATCAGCAAATGCTGCAAATGATTAGGATTTGATTTATTTTGTTGTTTTGATGAGGCCAAAGTAGCAATTCCTAGTTTCGAAATACACATGTGACAAATTTAAAAGAGCTTTCTCTGAGTCAAAAGATAGACTTACTTAGAAGAAGTTACGGACAAAATGAAGACATAAAATAGGCACCAGGAATTGGTAATATGACATAGATTTGGGAGAGCAATAGGGTTAGCAAAAAAAGAAGTTTGGAAGAAGCCATGAGAGGAATATACCATGAAGTGTAAGTATGCCCTTAACTGGCAGGCTAAATCCTGCCAGTATAGCAGACTAACCAGAAAAAAAGACACCATTAAAGGGAAGATGGTATGAGGAGGGAAAGAGAGAGAGAATACCTTATAAAAGACTTAGTCCTAAAAAGGATCATCATAAGCACATATTTTATCAGGGAAATATAACCTTGGAGGTTTCTCAGGGAAGGAAGGCAAGTACCAGGGAAGAGTTTGGTAGTTCAAAGGGAGGGATCAAGGAGGATCTTGGTGGAATCCATGTGGTTGACAAGGTCAGAGATCTGTTTAAAGATATGCTAATCAAGATCTCAAAAGTTGTTTAAAGATAGTTAGAAGTTGGAGGGATAGACAGTGGAGCTGATAAAGAGTTGCATCCTTACATTGCTCTATACAAATAGCATAGTCCTGAACTTGGTTATGCCTGATGATAGCTAGATGGGCTTCTTCCTGATAAGGGAAGAGAGTAAGTTTGTTTCCAAGTTGACTTCAGTTTTTCTATATTTGAGAAAATGGTGGGAAAGTATTAATATTGCACATTTAATTTATACGCATGCCATGTTGTACATTTTTCTTCCCAATGGATCAGTTGCTAAATACTTACCTGTATGTCCCTGAATTGAGTCAATCCATATGATTTTTTTAAATAGCCTCTCTGGTTCTTGTTTTTTTTTTTTTTTTTTTTCATCTCTAAATTCCCTTCCAGATTTCTTGTTCTATAACTTTTTATGGAGAGCAGCTATTATACTCAGAAGTTTTTAACACCATTAATCAGTCAAGAAACACTTAGTAAATGTCTAATTAATCAATAAGACTTTATTAATTCCCTACTATGTGACAGACATTCTGGTAGACATTTAAGCAATGGGGAGGAAAAGAGAAGGAGACTTTCCTAAAGTTCTATTTGCCAAGCAAGCATTATGCTATGTACATTATAGGTATTATCTCATTTGGTCATAGATTAGGGATACAATCACAAAGAATAAAACAGTCATCTGAAGGAGATTATATTATTTTGGGAGAAAATAACATTTAGACATATTAACTGATATTGTCTGTTGTGAAACAAGACCAATAGGACATCATTATGTCAGAGTTAAGGTACAATGTGATTGACTGTGAGTGATCAGACTAATAAGAGTTCAGAAGGTTATATCACAAATCAGATATAGATAGACCTTATGAATCTTTGGAGTGGAAAAGTCAATGAATTTGTACATCTCAAATTCCTTTGAGCTGCTATAATTTGCTTTGCTTGTAGAACAAAGTTATTTCTTCAAGACAGACATATCATGGTAGGGAATTTTCTACCAGTGTCTCCAATATCTCATACATACCAATACAGACAAAATAAATTCACAGAAAACATAAGGTAATTTGAGGAGCAAGGTTATAAACAGATGGAGAGATCAGGAAAGGTTTCATGTTGGAGGTGGCATCTAATGCTTACTTTGAAGGAAATAAGGAAGAGAGAGAAGATGGTGAATTACAAGTATAGAGGATGCCCCATGCAAAAGCTTAGAGATGTAGCTCTCTAACTATATTGTTTATTTAATCCAGACATTATTCATTCATATAGGAAACTCACTTGAAGTTTAGTGACGTTCTTAAAGTTACTCAAATAAGAGAGACAATTTAAGCCAAGGAGGCTATCTAACCATTTTGCTATCCTGCCTTTATGTGTATACATAAAGAATATTGAAAAGAATTCATGATAAGGCCTTGCTTATTCAGAAATTTCACATATATGTACATGCATTCATAATCATTAGGTTTCCCTTGTACAGCATATATACAGACATACATATATATTTCAAGCTTATAGTACGTATGTGCATATCTATGTGCAATTCATATAAATGCATTCATATATTTACATACATATACATAGACATAGATACATTCACACCACACACATATGATAAAAATAGTTTTGCTATGTTTAAGTTCTTACATACCCTTTTCCCATTCTTACTTTCAAACCAAGGATAAGTTCTAAGGTCATCTCATTCCAGAAGCTTTCCTTTACTATTCCAAGTAACATAGGATTCTCTTCATGGAATTTTCTCAATACTTTTCTTCAACTTCTCTTAATGAATTTTATGATATGCTTTATATTCTTCTTTTTATCATTATTATTATACAAATCACAGGCTTGGCACAGAGATATGATACATAGTGATGCTGGAGTTCACTCTTTGCCAAAAGAAGAAAAACTAATAATTGCTTGACTTATGCTATTGATAATTTTAGTCTTCATTAGGTGGATGAACCACCGAGTGAAATATTCATTCTAGATAAGACTTTCACCAATAAAAGTTGATGGAATGACTATGGGAATTGTATTTAACAGTGAACATTGCTTCTTAGAATTAGCGATAGATGTGAAAAGAGACGAAGGCCAATTTAATTCTGATTTCTATCCTACATTTTGGGAGGAAAAAGATGTCAAAACATTCTTAAAAATTTAATGTACTGTGGACTAAAATTTAATGAAAATTGTCAATCTGGGAAGAATGGAAAGTACATGGGAATAAAATTTTGAAGACAGAAAAAGAAACTATTATAATGAGAAAGGAAAAAGGTAATCTAAAATACAAATGAGAATTCAGAGGAAACTCATCAACCATTTTAGCTTTTTTTTTTTTTAAGTACAATAAAAGGAAATGAGAAGCAATAAAGTGTCTCAGTGGATAGAGAACTGGACATGTAGATGGGAAAATACAAACACAAATCCCATCTCAAATATTTATTAGCTGTATGACAACGTGGTAAACATCTGTAAAAATATTTGTAAACATGTAACACAATGCCTGGCACATAGTAGGCCCCTAAAAATTCCTAACCATTCCCCACAAGGACAGATAACAGAGCATGAATATAAATATGTACCACGTATCTCTGTAAGAATAATATTAAAGTATTAAAGCCAAAATCTTTTAAGGTGGAAAGAAAACTAAGAACAAGAAAATGAGATGATTATTTTAGTTGTAATAAAGAAAAATAGATCATCCTTCCCCTTCCACTTAACAAAAAGCTGACAAAAGACAGAACTTTTCTTTGTGATAAATGCAATAACACATGATAGAGAGAACTGGAGATGCTCATCTTTTGTTTTGTTTTTGTATTTATTGTCAAAGAGAATTATTTTTGGAGTGGAAACAACAGAATCAAAATATTTAATAGGAGCTTGATAATCAAAATAAGCAATGAGAATAAGTATGTATTCCTTTTGTTTATTAATCCAGAATACTGATTTTTATCTATAGAAAAGAGCACCTAATTGGGATTGATGACTTTTAAGGGCCTGAATCCAAAAAAAAATTGTGCCTGGGTCACATAGATAGGATTTTTGAGCCCATTGAAGGAATATTTGGGAGGGGAGGAAATATAGAGGAAAGGAGAGCATTAGTGAATTATAAAAATGCTCCTCAATGTCTTTTGAAAGTTTGTTTTAATGTTCATTTAAAATAACTGAGTTCCAATTTCTCAATCACTCTTCTGCCCCCTCTTCTACTCATTGAGAAGACAAATGATTTGATATCAATTACACATGGAAAGTGATATAAAACTTTTAAACACATTAGCCATGTTGTAAATCAAAATAAAGCAAGCAAAAAAAAAGCATTCCTCAATTTTCACTCAGCATTCAGCTTTCTTTTGGATGCACCATATTATCTGTCCAGAAAAATGAAGAGAAGGTAAATATAATGTTATATTCTTCTATTTCAAAATAAGGATTATTTAATAAAAAAAAAGATTAGTGAAAATTTTGGCCTACAAGGTAAAGCAAACTGGAAAAAGATAGTTAATAAATAATTTTTATCCATTTTCATATTAGCCTTATTTAAGAACTTTCTTCTTCCAGTACATTCACATATTATTCAGACCTACATATTTAGTGCAAGTATTATTAGAAAATGCATTGATTACTTTGTTTTATTATGTTAGTATTAAAAAGATATTAACTATATCCCTGAAAACTTGAAATAATTTTAAAATTATCTCAATCTCTCTTCCCTTGATTTCTCAAGCAAATTAACCTTAATCACAATCCAATTTGGAAAAGAGTTTTAGAAAAAGAAATGATAAAGAGAATCATAATAAAATTATATTTAGCAATTGAGATTTTGTGTGTGTGTGTTAAGCAGAGCCAAGATGGCTGAATAAAAACAGGGACTCAATCACATGAGCTTTTCCCCAAAGCCTTCTAAATAACCTTTAAATAATGACTAAATAAATTCTAGAGCATTAAAACACACAAAAAGATGGAGTGAAATCATTTTCACTTTCTGGGTCTTTAAGAGATATGGATCTGTTACACCAGGGTGAGATTGGCGCATAGTCCATGACAGTTGGTGCCAGCACATCTCCAGCCCCAGCAAAGCAAGACCAGGCCTCAGGACTGGTCAGTGCAGTGCTCAGTGCTGATTGAATCAACAGCAGCAGTCAGAGTCTCCAGATCTCTCAGCCCATAGACGTCTCAGTCCATAGACACCAAGCCAGTTTAGAAGGAGCAAATCCAATAGACTTTGCACAGAAAATGCCGTCTGCATCCAGAAGGAGACAATATAAATCTACACATTCTATATTCACTTCTTTTTTCTGTTTTTTTTTTTTTTTTGTTTCTCCCATGGTTTTTGTCTTTTGCTCTGACTGTTCTCTCCTAACATGACTCAAAAAAGTAATGTCTATTAAAAATAAATAAATTTACCAGAAAAAGGAAAAAAGAACACATTAGAATTGAATAAAAGAAAGTGAATGATATTATGAGAAATCAGGAAAGAATTAACCATAACCAAAAGAATGAAAAAAATAGATGATGGTATTTTCATATTGGAAAAATAACTGACCTGGAAAATAGATCCAGGAGAGATAATTTTAAAATTATTGGACTGACTGAAAGCCATGAGAAGACATCATCTTTCCAGAAATTATAAAGCTAAACTGTCCTGATATTTTAGAACCAGAGGGTAAAATAGAAATTGAAAGAATTCACTTATCACCTCCTGAAAAGAATCCCCAAATGAAAATTCCCCAGAATAATATAACCAAATTCCAGAACAGTCAGCAAGAAATAATTCAAGTACTGTGAAATCATAGTCAAAATAATATAAAATTTAGCAGCTTCTAGATTAAAGGATTGAAAGACTTGGAATAAAGCTAATATTTTACCCAAGAATCATGTATCCCGCAAAACTGAAAATAATCATTCAGGCTGAAAAATAGAGATTCAATGAAATAGAGGACTTTCAAGAATTCTTGATGAAAATACCAGAGTGGAAATGAAAATTTGACTTTCAAATATAAGACTCAAGAGAAACATGAAAAGGTAAATAGGAAAGGGAAATCATAAGGAATTTAACCATTCCTACATGGGAATATTTCACTTGTAACTCAAAAGAACGTTCTCATAATTGGAGCAATAAAAAAGAGTATACACACACACACACACACACACACATATAAGGCACAGGTCTGAATTGATTATGAAGGTATGATAACTTGAGTAATAAAGTTAAGGAATGTAGTAGGAGAAAAGGAAAGGGAAAGATAAAATGGGATAAATTATGTTATATAAAACAAAGCAAAGAAAAAGCTTTTTATGAAGAAGAAAGTAATGGTCAGTGAGTGGACTTTATTCTCATCATAATTGTCTCAAAGAGGAAATAACACTTATGAATGAACACTTAGTTCATATAAACATCTATTTTACCCCACAGAGAAGTAGGAGGGAAAGCAAATAAGAGAAGGCAGGGAATGACAAAAGTGAGGGTAGATCAGAGCAGGAAGTAATCAGAAGCAAAACATTTTTGAGAAAGAACAGGATGAAAGGAGGAAGAGAATGGAATGAACAGAAACATGGCAGGGATGGGAGGAAGATATAGTTAGTGATTGTGAAAATGTTTTGGTAAACAGAGCCAAGATGGCATAGTAAAGGTAGGAACTCACCAGAACTCTCCCCCAAACTCCTCCAAACAACTTTAAATAATGAATGTAAATAAATTGTATAGCCTCAAAGCCCACAAAAAATGGAATCAAACACTTTTCAGTAGAAGACAACTTAGGAGGTCAAATGGAAAATTCTATTATACCAGGATGGGAGAGGAGCATAGTGCCAGTGCAGGCCGTGCAACACAGCTCTGATCCCACCAAATCAGTAATGGCAGTACTGGTGGTTTCCAGACCTCTTGGCTCATGGACAGCAGAAATGACCTGCAAGATTAGCAGGAAAGGTGTGTCTCACTAGGGTGAGTTCCTTGGGAAACCAGAAAACCAGGAGTGGTTTTTGGGAGCCACTGAAATCAGTACTATTGGCAGCAGCAAGCACTTTCTGGAAGTTTCAGCCTATAGATGTTAAGGGAGTTGAATAGCTGAGCAGAAAAAGGCCTCTTTACCAGCACTGAGGCAGGATTCTATTATTTTGCCTATACTCAGATCCTGGATGTAGTCCTGCTCACAAACCCGGTAAGAAGTAGCACTAGGATAACAGCACTTACAGTCAGAATGGAGTGAGGACTCTCCTCAATTTTTCAGGGGAGAAAAATGCTTTTGGTTACTCATAGATAGGCCAAGAGTATAATAAACACACATCTTCCTGGGTCATACCACCTTGGAAGAACTAAAAATTTACAGGTCCCTAGAAGGATCTCTAAAAATAGCTGTACAAAACTCCTGACGTTTGGGACATTGCATCCTCTATTTTGGAATAAAAGCCATATTTTAACAAAGAGTTTAAAGCTGAGTAATTGGCTGGAAAAGAACAGGAAATGGAAAAAGTTTCTGACCATAAAAAGTTACAATGGTGACAAGAAATATCAACAACACTCAGAAGAAGATAACAAAGTCAAAGGATCTACGCCTAAAATCTCTAAGAAAAATATGAATTGGGGAAACTGAGGGGGAGTGAGTGAATCTTAGTCTCATCAAAATTGTCTTAAACAGGAAATAACACGCTCTTACTAAGAGTATATCAATTTCTTACCCTGCAGGAAAATGGAGGGGAAGGGGATATAAGAATATTGGGTAAGGAGGTAGTCAGAAGAAAAACACTTTTCAGGAGGCACACAGTAAAAGGAAAGAGAGAGAAAGAGAGAGAGAGAGAGAGAGAGGGAGAGAGAGAGAGAGAGAGAGAGAGAGAGGCAGAGAGACACAGAGACACAGACAGACACACACACACATAAATTAGAATAAATAGGGGAAATATAGTTAGCAATAGTACTTGTGAAAAAGAGTATTGAAGCAAGTTTCTATGACAGAAGCACCTCCTCATTTATCAAACATATAGGGAACTAAATCAAACTTATTTGAAAAAAGAGTTATTCCCCAATTCATAAATGATCGAAAGATATGAACAATTTCTGGATGAAGTAATCAAGTTATTTTTAGTCATATTGATTGGAGAAATGCAAATTGGAGAAATGTAAATTAAAGCAATGCAGAGGTACTATCTCATACTATTGCAATGGTTAATGGAACTAAGGATTAACTACCCAATGAGACTCAGCATTATCTCTCGGGGAAGCAATGGAACTTCAATGAAATAAGAGACTTTCAATCGTTTCTATTAAAAAAATCAGAAGTAAAGAGAATATTTAATCTACAAACACAGGACTCAAGAGAAGTATCCAAAGGTAAACAGGGTTAAAATATATTATTTAAAGGCTAAACTGTTTACATCCCTAGATGGGAAAACCATATTGTAACTCTTGTATCTGTCACTGGGGTAGACAGAGGTGCATCACATGGACTGAAGGTGTGGTTGTAAATGGACTCTGATGTGATGACAGAAAAAGACATTAAAGGATGGAGAAAGGTCTGTATTGGAAAGAGAAGAAAGAGGAAGTATAATGGGATAAATTAATTCACATGAAGAAGTGTTTATCCCCAAAGAAATCATAAAGGAGGGGAAAAGGCTCATATCTGCAAAAATGTTTATAGCAGGTCTTTTTGTGATAGCAAAGAATTGGAAAATGAATAGATTCCTATCAATTGAGGAATGGCAGAACAA
Organism: Myrmecobius fasciatus; assembly: GCA_023553655.1. Lineage (NCBI taxonomy): Eukaryota > Metazoa > Chordata > Mammalia > Dasyuromorphia > Myrmecobiidae > Myrmecobius > Myrmecobius fasciatus. The sequence continues at coordinate 121,184 of JAJPUD010005617.1, forward strand.
CTAGTGGTGTATGAATGTAATGGAGTATTATTGTTCTATAAAAATGATGAACAAGTTAATTTTACAAAGGACTGGAAAGATTTACCTGAACTGATGCTGAGTGAAACAAGCAGAACCAGAAATACATTGTACACAACAGCAAGAATGTGCAATGATCAATTTTGATGTCTTTTCAATGGTTCAGTGATCCAAAGCAATCCTAATGGACTTTGGACAGAAAATGTCATATGCATCTAGATCTAGAAAAAGAACTATGGAGATTGAATATAAATCAACACATGTGATGTTCACTTCTTTTTTCTGGTATTTTTCATCTCTTTCATGGTGTTTTGCTCTGATTTTTCTCTCCCAACATTATTCATATACAATGTGTTAAAAATAAATGAATTAATTTTTTTTTAATTTTATTTTTTTAATTTTATTTGCATAACATATGTGTGGGTAATTCTTCAGCAATAACCCTTACATAGCTTTCCATTACAATTTTTTCCCCCAACTCCCCACCCCTTCCCTAGATGGCAGGATATCTACTACATGTTAATTATGTTAAAATATTGGTAAATTGAATATATGTATACATATTTCCAAACTTGTCATTGTTGTGCAAGAAAAATCTTGTCTACACAAACGATATATCAGATAAAGGAAACACAATGTAAGCAAACATCAATCAAGGAGTATGAGAATGTTATGTTGTGGTCCACATTTCACATCCCTCTCTCTGGGTGTATATGGCTTTCTTCAGTGAACAATTGGA
>JAJPUD010005617.1:126940-153544 GCA_023553655.1 Myrmecobius fasciatus
GACAATTCTCTATATATTTTAGAGATGAGACCTTTATCAGAACCCTTAAATGTAAAGATGATTTCCCAATTTATTGCTTCCCTCCTAATCTTGTCTGCATTGATTTTGTTTGTACAAAAACTTTTTAACTTAATATAGTCAAAGTTATCTATCTGGTTTTCAATTAAGAGTTCCACTTCTTCTTTGGACATAAATTTATTCCATCTCCATAGGTCTGAGAGGTAAACTATATTACATTCCTCTAATTTACTTATAGTATCACTCTTTATATCCAGATCATGAACCCATTTAGATCTTATCTTGGTATGTGGTGTTAGATGTGGGTCAAGCCCTAATTTCTTCCACACTAGTTTCCAGTTTTCCCAGCAGTTTTTGTCAAATAGTGAATACTTATCCCAAAAGCTGGGGTCTTTGGGTTTATCAAAAACCAAATTGCTATAGTTATTGCCTAGTTTGTCTTGTGATTCTATCCTATTCCACTGATCGACTACTCTATTTCTTAGCCAGTACCAAATGGTTTTGATGACCGCTGCTTTATAATATAGTTTTAGATCTGGTACAGCAAGTCCACCATCATCAGGCAAAAAAGAAAAATGACAAATGAGAGAATGTGGGGGAAATAAGACATCTATTGCATGTGGAATTGTGAACTGATTCAAAATTTTTGTAAAGTAATTTGAAACTATGCCCAAAAGGGTATAAAATCCTGTATAACTTCTAACCTAACAATACTGAGCATGTATCCCCAAAGATTGTTTTTTAAAGAAAAAAAGAAAAGAACCTATATGTACAAAAATATTTATAGCAGTTATTTTCTCAGGGCAAATTGGAAATTGAAGGGATATCCATCAATTGTAGTATGTGATTATGATGTAATGCTATTGTTCTATAAGAAATGATGAGTAGAATGCTCACAGAAAAATCTGGAGATATTTACATGGCCTGATGACACAAAGTGAAATGTACCATGCAAAAATTAACAGAATTATTGTAAGATAGTTGAGAATTTAAGTTGAGGATGATGTGGCTATTCTCAGCAATACAATAATCAAGACAACTTTGAAGGATTTATGAGAAAAAAAAAAAAAAAACATTGCCCATTCCTGGAGAAAGAACTGAATACAGATTGAAACAGATTAGCACTTGTCAATGAAGATATAGTGCTATGATAAATATATACAAATAGTATTTATGCATATATATATGCACATATACAATACATATGTTTACAGACATTTTTTGTATTTTATTTTTCTTAATTTTTTTGGGGGGGAAGTTTATGTTTACTTTTACAACATGACTGATATGAAAATATGTTTTGCATGTCTGTGTATAACCTTTATCAAATTGCTTTTCTTAGTGAAATGTGTGGGGAAGGAGAAAGGGAAAGAATGTGAAACTCAAAGATTTCTTTCTTTCTTTTTCTATCTATCTTTCTATCTATTTATTATTTATGAGACAATTGGGGTTAATTGACTTGCCTAGGGTCACACAGCTAGGAAGTGTTAAGTGTCTGAGGCCAGATTTGAACTCAGTTCCTCCTAACTTCCCAGCTGGTGCTCTCTCTATCCAGTGCACCATCTAGCTGCCTTGAAACTCAAAGTTTTAAAAAACAAATGTTTGAAATTGTTTTTTTACATGTAACTGGGAAAATATCATGCTAAATAAATGGGAAAAAGACACTTAGATTTTCTTTTTAAATACTTATATCATTTCCTTAAAAAATGCATGTGATGCTTATTTTGGTACCAAAAAAACAAACCTTGGGACCCCACATGCACAAGAATGTTTCTGGCAGTCCTTTTTGTAGTGGCTAGAAACTGGAAACTGAATGGATGCCCATCAATTGGAGAATGGCTGAATAAATTATGGTATATGAATGTTATGGAATATTATTGTTCTGTGAGAAACGACCAGGAGGACAATTTCAGAGAGGCCTGGAGAGACTTGCATGAACTGATGCTGAGTGAAGTGAGCAGAATCAGGAGATCATTTTTCTTTCTTTCTTTCTTTTTTTTTTTTTTTTTTTTGCTGAGGCAATTGGGGTTAAGTGACTTGCCCAGGGTCACACAGCTGTTACATGTCTGAGACCAGATTTGAACTCAGGTCCTACTGACTTCAGGGCTGGTGCTCTATCCACTGCGCCACCTAGCTGCCCCTAGGAGATCATTTTTCACGGCAACAATAATACTATATGAGGATCAGTTCTAAGGGACATGACTCTCTTCAACAATGAAATGCTTCAAACCAGTTCAAATTGTTCAGTGAAGAAAGTCATATACACCCAGAGAGAGGGATGTGAAATGTGGACCACAACATATCATTTTCATGCTCTCTATTGATGTTTCCTTGTATTGTATTTCCTTTATCTGATTATTCTTTCTTGTAGATATGATTTCTCCTGCACAAAAATGATGTGTGGAAATAGGTATACATATATTCGATTTCTTAAGTATTTTAACATAATTAACATGTATTGGATATCTTGCCATCTAGGGGAGGGGTGGGGAGTAGGGGGGAAAATTTGTAACAGAAAGCTTTGTAAGGGTTAATGTTGAAGAATTACCCATACATATATTTTGCAAATAAAAAGTATTAATTAAAAAAAAAACAAACCTTGGGATTTTGGAGTGAATGTCAAATAAATGCCTTGAGACAGTTAAATTGCATTCATAATTGAAAAAAGAAGTAAAACTAGATCTGAGAAAAACAATTTATATAATCATAGCATGAACTTTTTCTCCCATTATTGTAATTGTCTAGAATGGGTAAAACCACCCATAGTCAAGTCATTAAAATATGGGGAAAATAGATTTCAGCAACAAATATGACTACATGTAATACCTAGGAGAGAATTGATAGATTTGGGTCAGATAGAAGTTTTGAATGAGTTTACTTAGGAATCTTATCTGAACTATCAACAATTCTATGATCTGAAAATTTGAGTTGGATAAATATTTTGTACAGATTGCTTTTAGCAGTTTATAGCTTTTGTATTTTAGTCAGGTTGGAAAGACTGTCAGGAGGTTCATATTCGACACTTCATCATTTTGCTTTACTCCTCTCTTTAACTTTCAAGGACAGAGGGCATTTAAGTGGAGATAAAACATTTAATTGAATCTTATATAACCTCAAGAAAGACGGGTTAATTTGTGATTTTATTTGTAATAATTTGATCATTGCTGCTTTACACAAACATGTTTTCAGGCATATTTCTGGTTTAGTTTATCTATCTTTTGTGTAACACAAAATTGTATGTGGTGTTGGCCATATCCTGAGGGTTAAAGGCATTTTGGATCTGACTGAAGAGCAAAAGAAAGGAGTTTATTGGCTGGGAATCACTGCTGGGAAAGCCATCTAGAGGGCCAATAGAGAAATCTAAGACAATTTCACTATCAAACACATCTTTCCAGGGCAGATGAATTTTCCATACTAAGAGATGTCCAGCATAGTAAAAAGGCTCTTCATGAGACAGAGATGAATTATCTGTGATAGTTATGCCCTATATGGGTCAAAGAACGGTCCAAAAAGTGGATTTAATATACAAGAAGCCAATGGCTCCAAACCAAGCATTAAAGTCACTAACCCTACCAGTAGTCCAACCATAACATAACCTATCTCTGACCATTTTTGCTATATTGTCAACCTTCATGATTTCAAGACAAGAAATGAGCAAATGTAAGATTGTTACCCTTCTTAATAAGATGCTGAGTCATCTTTCCCACTGATAATAATTACAGACCAAGCATAATGTATGACAGAGAAAAGGCATTGCTACATATTGCTTATTTTGTTTCTATTTTTGTCTGAGAAGAATGATCTTTGAATTAGAAAGGATAGGGGAAAAATTCCCAAGACAAATAATGAGATAATAATAAAAAATATTATGATACAAATAGGATCAAATAACTAGGATATGAAATAGCTGGCTGTTACTATTGTTAAGCCATTATTGGTGACCTTTAAAAACATTATGGTAAATTGAAGAGTGAGATTGAAGAAACAAAAGTATGGAGAAGATGAAGGAGGAGGAGGAGCAGAAGGAAAAGGAGGAACTAGAAAGAGGCAAAATAGAAAAATCAAGAGGAAGAGAAGGAACAGGAGCATGAAAAGAGAAAGAGGAAGATGATGATGATGTAATCTGCAAATTAAAATGGTCATTGAACTTGACTTTGATTCCTGCCAAATTCTGTAATGTATTGTTGAAGGAGTAGTAAGTAAAAGTTTAGAAAAGGAAATTATAATTGCAAAAAGTCAACTTGTTTTACCAAGTTTAGGCCATATTAGATCAATCTAATTTCCTTTTTTGAAAGTGTTATTAATTTATTACCTCTCTTTCTCTCTCTCTCTCCACATACATACATATATATATATATATATAGACATGTAAATATACACACAGATCTTTGTCTATACATGCTACATATAAATTGATAACTAAAATTTAATAGACAATTTCTCCTTTTTATTATTCTCTAATTAGATATCAAATTCCTCTTTAGCACTTGTCAATGAAGATATAGTGCTACGGTAAATATATACAAATAATATTTATGCATATATATATATATATATATATATATATATGCACATATACAGTACACATGTTTACAGACAATACAAACAGAAATACTTAGTAGAAACATGTTTGATAAGCAGTTGATAATAAACCTTTAAACTTTTAATATGTTCCTACTTTGAACAAGGATATTTTAATGACTTAGCGTGATAAATTTTAATCCTTGGAATTAGGAAGACAGCATTGAAAGGTGAAAAGAGCACCAGGTCTACAGTCAGATACCTGGGTCCTAATCCTGTCTCTAATATTTACTACATATATATCCTTGACTAAGTCTCTTAAACTTCTTAGGTCATAATTTCCTTTCTGTAAATGAATGAATTGAAGGAAGTGATACCCAAGGTACCTTTGATCTTTTTAAAATTCTAATAATATTACTGCTGCTTAATTGGCATTGGAAGCAAAGAGAAGAGCTCCAGATATTTTTTGTTGCCTTCTGTTTACCTGTGCTACCAAGTTTGATAGAAAGGAAAGAAAGGCACATGATATGATTAGAAGGGTCCAAGAAAGCCTGCCTATGTGACTGACATTGACAGAAGCCCTTCAGTCACAGCCCAAATCTCCTGGGTAGTCATGATGAGCTATGTCCTACCTCTAAAAGCAAATATTTGTTGGCTCTGTTAAACCATGCTGCCATTAACACAACATTTGAATTTGATATGTTGTTTTCATAATTGCGGTCAGCTAGGCTGAGAAGTGATATCAAGAGGACTTAAAGGAAGAGTTCAAATCTGATCTCAGACACTCACTCTGTGACTTTGGGAAAGTGACTTAATCCCATTTGCCTCAGTTTCTTCATCTTCAAAATGAGGTGGGGAAGGAAATGAAAATAACTGCAGTATCTTTGCCAGGAAAACCCCAAAAGGGGTCATGAAGTGTCAGACACAATTAAAAATGTCTGAGCAAATCTTTAATTGAGGGTGTGGTCAACTAGGGCAGTTTCCTCATTTTACAAAAATAAAGGCATAAAACCCAGAAGGCTTATGTAACTCAACTAACATCACACAAGTAGCAGAATTAAGATTCAAAAGCAGATTCTCTAACATCAATAATAGTATTCTTTCTACTTTATCACATTACCTTGGGAGTGGGTATCAAGTGAGATAATTTTTTATAGGGGAAGAAAGGAAAAGAGGGAAGATAATGATGACATGAATTCACTGGAACTCTGAGGAAGGAAGGTCAGTGGAATAAGAGATGAATAATGTTAATTTGTGCTTTCCTGATGAGAAAGCAAAAATCTGTCAATCTTACATTACTAATTGAGAGTTGGTGGTGTATACCTTGAACATGCATTTAAGAGGTAACAAAGGCAACAATAACTACAATTAGAATCTATATAGTGTTTTTTTTTTGTTTGCAATACAGTTTCCATGTTAACTCATTTAAGCCTCAAAATAACCTTCTGAGGTCTGTGCAGTTATTTGCCAAAATTCAGAGCTCATGAAACTGACACTGAGAAATGTCAAGGGATTTAGCTAGAAAGGGAGATGGAATTTGAAGTTGGCTTTTTCTGTTTTCAAGTACTTCATTCTGTCTACTGGGCCATCTTACTTGCAGAGACTTCCCAACAGTTTTCAGACCTGATGGTCACTACTGACTTTGATTTGCATGAAGAAAAAGGAATCTAGAAAATGAAGTTCATAATAATCAAGTCCTATGCAATATATTGAAGTTTTGGCAGGATACCAATGAATTTTATTACCTCTGAAAAATGAAGGCAACAGGTCTGGGTTTTTTTTCTTAATAGTATTTTTTTCCAATTACTTGTAAAGATAGTTTTCAACATTCGTTTTTTGTGTTGCAAAATTTTTTCTCCCTCCTTTCCTTCCCTCCTCCCTCCCCAAAACAGCAAGAAAGATAAATTATAAATGTACAATCATTTTAAATGCATTTCCATATTAATCATTTTTTAAAAGAAATATCAAGAAGGGGAACAACTTTGAGAAAGAAAAAACAAAACAAATCAGATGAAAAGAATATGCTTCAATCCCCGATCAGTCTCCATAGTTCTTTCTCTGGATAGGGATGGCATTTTCCATCCCATATTAGGATAAGATTTGCATATTAGCATTATGTTAGAAATATAGGAAAGATGGCTTTTAGGAATAGTTATAATTGGTGTTTTTCAAAGCTAATCAAAACATATTTTTTATTAAACCTGAGAATGGGGAGGTAAATATAACTGCTGTTAGATACCATAGAAAGGTGACGATTGTTGTTCAGTCATTTTTTTAGTCATGCCTGACTTTCTTTTTTTTTTATTTGCATAACATATGTATGGGTAGTTCCTCAGCATTGATCTTTACAAAGCTTTCCATTATAAATTTTACCCCCAGTACCCACCCCTCCCCTAGATGGCAGGATGTCCACTACATGTTAATTATGTTAAAATACTTGACAAATCAAATATATGTATACATATTTCCACACATCATTGTTGTGCAAGAAAAATCGTATCTACAAGAAAGAAAAATCAAATAAAGGAAACACAATGCAAGCAAACATCAATCAAGAGCACGAAAATGTTATGTTGTGGTCCACATTTCACATCCCTCTCTCTGGGTGTATATGGCTTTCTTCAGTGAACAATTGGAAATGTCTTTAAACATTTCATTGTTGAAGAGAGCCATGTCCATCAGAATTGATTGTCATATAATATTGTTGTTGCCGTGTGTAATGATCTCCTGGTTCTGCTCATTTCACTCAGCATCAGTTCATGCAAGTCTCTCCAGGCCTCTCTGAAATCATGCTGCTGATCGTTTCTTACAGAACAATAATATTCCATAATATTCATATACCATAATTTATTCAGCCATTCTCCAATTGATGGGCATCCATTCCGTTTCCAGTTTCTAGCCACTACAAAAAGGGCTGCCACAAACATTCTTTGCACATATGGGTCCCTTTCCTTCCTTTATGATTTCTTTGGGATATAAGCCCAACAGAAATGCTGCTGGGTCAAAGGGTATGCACAGTTTGACAACTTTTTGAGCATAGTTCCAAAATGCTCTCCAGAATGGTTGGATCTGTTCACAGCTCCACCAACAATTCATCATTGTCCCAGCCTTCCCACATCCCCTCCAACATTCATCATTATCTTTTCCTGTCATTTTAGCCAATCTGACAGGTGCGTAGTGGTACCTCAGGGTTGTCTTAATTTGCATTTTTCTGATCAATAGTGATTTGGAGCACCTTTTCATATGACTACAAACAGTTTTAATTTCATCCTTTGAAAATTGTCTGTTCATATCCTTTGACCATTTAGCAACTGGAGAATGCATGCCTGACTTTCTGTGACTTTTTATGAAGGGTTTTCTTGGCAAAGATACTTGAGTAGTTTGCCATTTACTTTTCCAACTCATTTTATAAATGAGGAAACTAAGACAAACAGGTTAAGTGACTTGCTCAAAGTCATACATCTAGTGGGTGTCTGAAGCAGGTTTGAGCTCAGGAACATGAGTCTTCCTGACTCTAGACTCAGCTCTCTATCTACTGCATTATCTACCTGCCCCTAGAAAGCAACTATAATGTAGGATAAAAGAATAGCAATAGATCTTTTTCACATGCACGGAAATGATCAGAAATACAACGTATGGCCCAGATGTGTATATAACATATCTTGGGTATTCTCTCCCTGCTATGTTTTTGTGACATTGTTTTGTGATGTTTCTCTAATTAATCTATCAGAACAATCCTACTGTTTCCTTAGCATTTTAATCATCCATATCCCACCCCTTATATGTTGGGTGCCTAGGGATCTACAACAGGTCTTTTTCTTTCTTCTCTGTACTGTGTCCCCTTGATCTGCTTAATTCCTATATTTCACCTCCCAGCTTTGTACATGACTCCCAATTCTAGATGCCTAGGCATTCTTAGGCTTCAATTCCACATGGTCAATTACCTGCCTGACAATTCCACCAGGATGGACATCTATAGTCATCTATAATGAAACATGTCTTTAACAAACAGAACTCATTATCTTCCACCCTGAATAACACCTAATTCTTACCATTCCTATTAGTGTTAAGGAAGCTGTCATTTCCTCTGTCACTGTTCACAACTGCAGTTATCTTTGAATCTGCTTTCACCTACCTGCATTTGATCCTTCCCCATCTCATCAGTTTGAGCTCCTTAGAATTTCTTGAATTTATTGTCTAATTACACTTTGCTGTTGTTCAGTCATTTCATTTAAGACATGTCCCCATCTGCTTTTTTTTTTTTTAAACAAAAATACTGGAGTGTGTGCCATTTCCTTCTTTGGCTCATTTTACAGATGAAGAAGCAGAGACAAACAGTATTAAATAACTTGTCCAGTGTCATAGAACTAGTAAATATCTGAGAACAGATTTGAACTTAGGAAGATGAGTATTTCTGACTCTAAATCCTGTGTTCTATCTACTAATTATACAATAACCATCTTATTCTGGACACTAATCACCTCCTGTTTGCAATAGTCCTTAATTTTTTTCATGACTTTTGTAATTTTACCTCCAGCTGTTCTAGGATAGTTGATATATGTATATAAATACATATTTATTTAGAGATATAGAAATATAAACTTAGGAAAAATATTAATATAAGGATATCTATATCTGAAATATATATGTATCCATATAGACATACTTATGTGTGTGCGCATATGTGTGCGTATAAATTCCTATTTTTCTCTGTGTCTGTCACTGTCTCTGTCAATTTGTCTCTCTCTGTTTCTGTCTTTGTCTTTTTCTCTCTCTCTCTTTGACACTTACTATCTGTGCATCATTGTGCAAATCATTTAATCTGATTGGCCTCAGTTTTCTAAACTTTTAAATAGGATAATAATTGCATCTAATTCACAGGATTATTGTAAAGATCAAAGGAAACAATATTTTTTATGTTTAGCACAGTGCCTGGAATATAATGGGGATTATAATAAATTATATTATTATTATTTTAAATTGTTATTATCATTATTTTTATTAGGAGAAGGGAGAAGATACAGAAGAAAGGAAGAAGGAAGTTGACTTATTTTACTAGGTTCCAGAGGGTAGAATTAGCAGTAATGTATGTCAGATTTTACTGATCGAAGTGTAAACTGGTTTTGGTAATTTCTAAAAGCTGCATATCAGTCCTATGCTCTGTACTACTAGAGTGGAAGAATTTATATACTAATACTTTTTATTTAAGTAGGAAAACATTTTCATTACTGAAATAGTTCATAGAACATAAAATATAAATTAATAATAATATGCCTCAGAACTATTTCTATCTTCACCCATATTTATGCAGCATTTTAGGGTTTGTAAAGCACTTTAGTTGTATTATCTCTTTTGGACTTCAGAACAACATTGCCAGACAGGTTAACAAAAGGTTGATGGATCTGCCCAGGCCACATGTCTGGTAGATATGAACTCTGGTCCTCTTGAGAGTATATTTAGGACTCTAGTCACTATACTACATGAGCTCTTTGGGTTTGTACAAGAAAAGGTATTGATTCACATACTTGAAGCGAAAACACATGGGCCAGGAATTGACTGTAAGACATAACAGTTAAAAAGTAGATACTGAATTTCTGGGATACTAAAATCAGAGTGGACCCAAATTGCTACTGAATGAGAGAACTACTGATCTTTAATTCTTTATACTCCCATTTCATAGAGCCAAAGTTTGCTCCAGAGTATGCAAGGTAACAACTAATAGTACCAAGATAAGACAACTAGCTATTCCTGGGAAGAACTTTTGGATGAAAAATCACTGGTTTTGATAAACCAAGTGAACATATATTCCTCTACCATTTTACATACAGGTGATTTTTTCATAACTAGTTAAAATAATAAAATTATTGTTTTGCACAAACTAGATTTTGCTCAAGAAGACTTTGAAGCCATTTAATGAACATTTCAAAGAATTTTTCCCTTTAAAAGGGAAATTTATACTCTGCCAATGGAAAAGAAAATTAAATCACAAAGTTTGGGGTTTGGTTGAAGATTGCCAATCATAAATTTAACATAAGTTCAAAACTTGCTAGGGCAGCTTCACATTCCTCGTTCCTAAATTAAAAGGAAAAAAAAAAGAGTAAACTTCCTGGTGGTCACAAAACACCTGAGCTGCCATCTGTCAAAGAGAATTTGTTTTAAATGAGTTACACATGTGTGGTAGGAGGGAAATACATCCTTCTGTATCTTCTTGTCCTGGCAGACTAATTTCTTTGGCTAAAATGGAAACTGTTGCAAAATTTTACAAATAAAATAGTGCTGCACATTTTCCATTTCAAATATGAAGCCAATTTTCTTTTATTCTTGGAACTTTAAAATGATGTTCTTAACCTCCTATGCTACTTTGGGCCACTTGAATACAGCTTTAATCCATTTAATTTCTTTCCCTTCTCTAGAAAAAAAAGCAATCATTAAAGATAACAAAATCAAAAGGGCTCCTATGAAGAACAAATATATTTTTTGGTGATAGGGGAGAGCAACACCACTTACTTGAGCAGTAAAGGGATCCTATGAAAAAACTGAGAAAACGATAAATAAAATTTTCATTATCCATTATCCCTGTCCACTACTCTTAGTACCACTACCATAGTTCAGGATGTATTGGGACATAAATGCATTTAGTAACATTGGGGAGGCAACCAATAATGAAAGGGAATCCAAATGCTCCTTGAGATGGCTCTTTGCTTATGTTATTGGGATTTTTTGTTTGTTTTTCATGGAAGGCATTGTTCTCAATGAAAATTATGGATGTCTTCCATTCCATGATTTAAACTTTTCTTCAGTCTGCTCATCATCACTCTTTTGTGAAAAATAGAGAGATGTGGGGCTAACTATACATTTGACTGAAGGCTGGGAAAACTTAATGCCATAGCATCATTCATGCAATCATACTATGTGCCAGGATCATTTTCTGTCATCAAGGGGATCACTTAATTTTTTTGGAGAGATGATACAATATATTTAATTATGATCTTCTTCAGTGTATCATTCAATATCTATTTTTGCCTCTGGTTTTAGAAAACCAATTTAATTTCTTCCTAACCTTGATAAAAGTATACATATAAACTATCAGTGGTTCATAAGCCAACTTATAAAAACTGTCATTTTAGAGACATACTATTAAATATACTTCTCATTTTTGAACCAATTCATCTATAAATCATATTTTCAATGCTCAGGTAAACAGATTATACCTTGCAGATTGTGATCACAGCCCTGGTCAATGGAATAGGATAAACTGAATATATCTAATTGTAAAGTTAATAGAAAGCTAGAGGTAGACTAGATAAAATCCAATTGGATCTTGATTATAGATTTAACTGAAGTTTATACAAGATAAATTTTTTTGGGGGGGAGAGAAATGGATATAGGCTTGGTAATTAGAACCATAATAATAACTAATATTTGTATGGTATTTAACATCCATTATCATATTTAAACCTTAATACAAACAACGTACCATGGATTTATTGCACTCTTACAAAGGCCCTATGAAGGAGATATTCCTCAGAGGTAAGGTCACTAGTAATAAAATATTTCATCCACAAATTTGAAAGTGCTCATTCCCAAAAAGGATTATGGGATAATTAAATAATAGATTTAGAACTGCCAGGAAGATATATTTCAATCTCCTCATTGAACTGAAAATTTTGTAATTCAAAATCTTATAAAAATGAATGCTAAAATTGTCTTTGTAATTAAGAAAAATAAAATACTGTTTTTTAAAAAAGAAATTTATCATTTATTCATTTCTCAGGTGGTATTAACTATCGAGAACATTTTTTTTAATTTCCTCACATAGCTACTTCTTTAGTTCCAATTCTCATTATATTTCACATAGATTCCTGCATTGGGCTCTCAATTGGTCTTTTCTCCTTCATTTGTCTCCTCCATTATTGCCAAAATGACTTTCCTTAAGCTCAAATGTGGTCACGCCATTATTATAATCAGAAAACTCCAGTGGATTCCATTTACCTCTAGAATAAAAATCAGACTCCTTGATACAGTTTTAAAGCCCTTCCCAACATTGCCTCTACCTACATCAAACTTCATTGTATGTTTTCTTCCTCCTACAATCTGTGATCCCAAGCAAATTATTCTTTTCTCTGATCTCCTCATCATCTCTATGCACACAGATTATCCCTTATAACTATAAGATTCTCCTTTCTCAACTCTGTCTCTTCTTTCAAAAGAGTTTTGCCAGTCTTCTTCATGAAGCAGTTGCTGATTCACTGAACTGCTAGCATCTTTCCTCATAAATTGTCATATATTTTATTGCCTTATATTGTAATATATTGTATTATATTGTAATTGTTTACTTCATTTTTATTCTATCCATGGTGATGTGTAACCTCTTGTTAGAGGACAAGATCCTTACACTTAACCCACTGAAGTTAAGTTTTCTCATGTGTAAAATGGGGTTAATGATAGCACCCACTATACAGGAACACTATAATTATCAAATGAGATAATTTGTTTTCCAAACCTTAAGGTACTATATAAATGTCAGTTGTTTTTCTTAACATGATTCCTTGCTACTATTATAGAGGGAAAAGTCAGCATTGATGAGTGAATAGGGCACTGGCCTTAATTATGGAAGACTGTTTACTGCATTTGTCTCTGTGCTACCTATACTTAGCACAGTGACAGACAGTAGTACTTAATACACTCTTCTTGAATTATTGATTCATTTTTTTTCATTGTTATCATACACTTGAGAAAGCTGATATCCTGTGTGAATGGTGGGCCTTTATCACCTTTCCTTTACCCTGCTTCACTACCAAAATGTAGTGAAAACAAAATAAAGGGAAAAACGATAGTTTTTGTACTCATTTAAAATTGTATACATGGCACTCAGATAACAAGAAAACATCATCTTGTGCAAATCCAATATTTTATTCAAACAAAAAATACCAGCTCATCAATATTATGTTAAGTGGATTTGGGAAATTTTAACAAATTTGATTTTAGATATTTGGGCATCCATAGATGCATATGTATGTTTATCTCTCTCTCTATGTATATATATATATTATATATATACATATACATATATACATATCTTGATATAGATATAGATAGATAATGTATATATATATATATACTATATATATATATATATATATATATATATATGCATGTGTATGTGAATCTATGTCTTGTCTCCACATATTCAGAGAACACTCCATCTATGACTTAGCAGATAAGATCTTTGCAGTTACCTAAAGAATATGAAAGATTATTGTTAAAACAGAAAATAATACTAGAGGTCATCTTAAATGGTGGATCATGATTCCACATCAGGTCACCTAACTGAATGTGGAGGTCATAAAATTATGACTTATCAGTAAATGCTGATAATAATGCTTTTTTCTATACCTGTTTTATATACCCTATGCCTGAAATTTTGTAAAAATTTCTTGGGCAAAAAGAGGTCATGAATGGAAAAAGTTTTAGAAGCCCTAATCTAGTGCAATCCCTTCTTTCTATGAGCCAATTGAGGACAAGAATACTAATTAATAGATACTTTGTGCATCTAAGAAGTGCCAGAAGCCATATACAGACCTAAGACTTTCATATTTAAGGCCATTCATTCAGCAATGTTGACTTTTCTCCTCTATAATAGAAGCAATGAATCATGGTAAGAAAATCGACTAACATTTTAATAGTATCTTAATGTTTGGAAAACATTATCTCATTTGATGATTACAACATTCCTATTATAGTAGAGCTATTATTGCCCCATTTTACAGATGAAAAAACTGAAGTTGAGTGGAGTTAAGTGACTCTCCAGGATCAAATAATTAATAGGTCCCTCAGATAAGGCTTGAATATAAATATTTCTGAGTCTGTGACTCCTGATCTAATTACTGCAATATAACACTGCCTTGAGGATTCATGTACTGATTACCTTTTTTACCTCTTACTGGATTCTGTGTTATATGTACTTGTAATGTATGATTAGTTGTGAAATAACTTTATTGGTAGCATAGGTATCATATGTCTCTTGCCCAAATTATTACTCTGTACTCAATTAACAATAAATTATTAGCTCTGAAATCATCCCAAAAAGTGAATTAACAATTCTAAGAAGTTGATGTGTAACAAAAATATTACATAATTAGTCCCTTCTCTAATAGAATGATTCCAAAGAATGCTAATTGGCAGGTCAACAGTATTAAATAAAATTAGGTTATATTCAAGTTTAATACTTGCTAGAAAATTAGTCCCAAATTCTAACCAGTGATCCTTTTAAGGATTGGGAGGAAAATTATCTAGTGGCAAATTGAATTCATTTCATCAATGTAATCTTTTGTTCTTCCTATTCACTCATACTAAGAAATGAAAATCCAAAATTTAGGTTAGTAATAAAATCTTTTATTTCCTTCCAGTCTCATGCATGTTTTTTGCATTAAAGTAACCAACTCTGCTAAATTAATTATCCAAATTTTAATTACATCTCTAAAGGCCATACTAATCATGCTATTTTCTTTACATGGGAATAATTAATGGCTGCTCTGCAATATATCTCCATTCCATTAAACCCTGGGAAATTGTGATCCTTTGGACATAAATGCCCATGTGCTTTTTTCTCCCCTTTTTGCTGCTGATCTGAGAAAAAATAAGGAGAAAGTTTCAGAGCTGTATCAATTCCAACAGGAAAAAAGTGATTTAAAGGTTTGCTTAACAGTTTACCAAAATGCAGTTTTATTATGATTACATAAATTATTAACAATAATGAAACGGTATTACTCTGAAATTTGGAAGTTTAAAAAAATTAGACCTCCACTTTCATGCTCTAGTGTTTTCCAAATTTAAGAAGTTGAACTGCATAAAACTTAATTGTACAAGGATGAGAAATCATCTGCTAGCTAAAAGATATGTTGATAAACAGAACAATCTTTTGATTCTGTTATTATTTGTTTTCTCTGTGGCTTAGTTCACTTTTTAGACACACAAGACTCTTCTGATCAACTCATGTAGCTTTTAGAAAAAAAAAAATCTAATGTAAGATTTCCATGAATATACATGATAAAACCTCTACTCTTTAGAACTTTTCAAAGATTGAGTTTCACATGTAGCAATGAAATGCCATTTCAGTAAAATCATATTTGCTCATAGAATAAACATTTGCATTTGACACTCAATTAAAATCTACCTGTACTTCTGCTGATCTGTATAATAGTTCTCTAAAGAGTGCTAAGCTATGAGCTTTTGAATACCAGTTGCTTGTAATAGAAACAATTTAACAGAAATAATATATAATTCTGATCCACAAAAACAAAGTAACAATATTTATAATAGTTTGTGATCTCAAGTTATGTAGATCAAAAACTTTCAGAAAATAGATTGTATCAAATTAATGGAATGTTGGGATGAGGGACATAGCATTAGTTGCATATGTTAGACAAGTTTATATGTAGATGCTTTCATGGAGCCTACAGAGAATGAAGTTGTACCTTAATATTTTATTTAGCTAGGGGGGAAAGCAGTTGTTTTTTCTGTGCAATTTTTTTGGAGAATATTAAATATATAAAACAATAGTAGTACAGTGGCTTGTCCATGAATATTTTTTCTGAACCTCACCAGAAAATATTAGGAGAAAGGAATGAGAAGTAAGATTAGGATGCAGATGAAAATGATAGCAAACCAATCTCATCTTTTTGTATGGTTCTAAAGTTGTCCCAAAGATGATTCCAGTGAGCCTGAAGAAAATGAGCTTGAATTCCAAAATTTTTATCGAATTACAAAACAAACAAAACACAAAATCTACAAATACAATACTCTGCAGAATATTGAACAACAATGACAAAATAATAATAGTTATAGGAACCTAACCCAGGGTCAATCAGCATCAACAACACCAACTAAAAAGCAAACACCAAAAAAAAAAAAAAAAAACAAAAAAAACAACCCAAACCCAATAATAGTAGCAGTGGCAGCAACATCAAGAAGAGAATTTAAAATATCCAATAAAATTCTATAGAATAAAAAATAAAAAGAAAACAATAAGATCATTTCCATTTTAAAACATATTTTGCTCTTTGGTCTACTGAATGTATTAAATATATATATGGAAGCTATAGAAAATCAAATACTTCCATTGCTGAAAATATTTTCTCACAAGAGGTCTATTATTATTAAGACAATTGTTATTCTAGGTTTCACAGAACATTTAAAAATACCTCCTATTCATATGCATTTCAGGAAAACAATTTTTCTATGTTAATTGAGAAGAGTATCTGAATTTTAGCAAGTCCTCTACAGACTGCCAGAAAAGATATGTTCAACTCCAAAGGAAAGATGTAAAGGAGGCAAAATAAGTTTACAATTAAGTTGTTATTATGAAAATTATCAATAATGATGCTATTGTCTTAATAAATAATATAATTGGGTTTCTAGGGACTGTGTTAAAATAATAACTATAAAGTAGCCTTGTTTTCTATTTTTAATTCATTTACAATTATTTTATTATTAATTTCAGTGAATCTATTATCACAATAAAAGGCACTGGTGTTAAATGAGCTTAATTGACTATTAATATATGTTTTTGAGTCAAGAATTTAAGAAGATAGGTTGTTTTCTATATTTTATAGGGATCCATTTATGATTTCTTTTTATACCCACATTCCCATCTGCAAAAATGGGTGCTATATAATCACTACATTAGTACCCTTCATATTCAAATGAGGACCAATGACATTGCTACTTTGAATGAATGAATGAATGTATAAAATGAATGAATGAATGAAAATACTACATTCTTATTAGGTGCAAAGTGTTGGGAATATAAGTGGAAAAGTGGAGATAGTCCCCGATCTTTGATCTTTGTGAGTTTGTACTATAATGGGAAGGATAACAAATACATACTGGCACATTGTGACCCAGAATCTTTTCTCCAACAGATATTATCTGTCTTATAGATTTTTTATAGGCTGTTATTTGCCTGTCTTTCTATCTCTGTATCTATTAATGTATCTATCCATCCATTTATCTCTCTATATATGCATGTACATAAATGTTTACATATATATTTATATATATACATGTATGGGTGTATATAATATACACACAAATCACATATAAAATATATAATTACATATATAACTATAAATTATATATAATTACATATATAAATATAAATACACACAATATTTTATGCAAAGTTAATGTCATGCCAACTTTGATGTATTTAATAATTTTAAGTTTTTCTGTTATATCAGGTTCCAGCAAGGCCATGTTTTCATTTTGAAATAGCTCTTTGACCAGCAAAATCCTTCCAGAACAAAACTTTTAATTTCCCATGTGTGCAACAATTATAAGTATTAAATATCTAAAGGGATGGGGATAGCTGTTTAGGGTTGTAGTGGTGGCAAAAAGGGCAGAATTAAACAAAGAAACCATGGAACTTTTAGAAATCAAAATTAACTCAAAACTTCAGGAGTAAATTTTAAGAATTACTTGTTTTTTTTTCCTACAAATGATGTTTAAGAAGTTTTTTTATATAAGTATATAGTGGGAGAAAATAATTATCCAATTAAGAAAAAAATGGCTTTGAGAATAGCCTTTCAATGATTTAGCAATCCTTCTTGCTCTAGAAGAATATTTTCTCATGGGATAATTAAGGTACATTTGGTGTAGGCAGAAGATGCATTCTTTAACACTTACCTCATCAAAAGCTTTCAGCACTAGCAGGAAACTTTCCTTGTCTCTTTGCAAGAAAGACATGGGTTTTATTTCCTCTGATGGACTGCTGAAAGAGTCACAAAAATATCTGACTTGAATGCTTGCAACAAAAAAGGATGGATTTAGAATAATGTATAGTTTTTTACTTAACAGGCTATTTCAGTATATTAGTTACACTCATCACAAGATATTAGTTTTGTCTGTACAGCACTATGGTTAGTTGAAAAGTAGAAAATAAAACTCATTCACTTGCTTAACTACCTTTTTCAAGGCACAGCCCCTAAGAACATTTCAGAGCACAGTTTCTTTTTTTGTACTTTAATATAATCATTTCAATTGAACAGTTAGCTTTAGATATTTGATATACTTACATTCTGTTATCCTCTTCTCAGTGACAATCTCTTATTATAAAAGAATCTGATGAACTCACTTGTATTAAAGTATAAGCAAGTTAGAAGACATATTACTTTTACTGCAAGTATGCTAATTTTTCAAAATGATAAAATGTTCATTCAAGCCACAACATGACAAATATCAGATGAGGAGGTGAATCAATTTAGTTAGGAAAGGGAGAGAGGGAATGTTCTTAACATCCATGAAGTCATACATAAGTATTTGTTCTGCTTTTTCATCATACTGTTAATTCTTAGGATAAATAATTGATTTTAGTTATTCTTTTACTTTTGGATGCATTTGTGCTCTCATCAATGTGGGCACTCCTCTTAAGGTATAAATCATAACTTTTTAATGACTGACCCTTATCAGAATTATCAGAATATTCATGTTTAATAATATAACCTATAACCCTTGGGGTTTTCCATTGATAAATCATATTTTGTTTTGTTTTGTTTTTTGTTTTTTTTGAGGGAATTGGGGTTAAATGAATTGCCTAGGGTCACACAGCCAGGAAGTGTTAAGTGGATGAGGCCAAATTTGAACTCAGGTCCTTCTGACCTCAGGGCTGGTGCTCTATCCACTACACCAACTGGTTGCTCCAATCATAGATATTTTATGACCACATTTTCACTCACTGCCTGATATTCCCACTGAATTAAGTGAAATGAATATAAATAGAAACAACCCCAGTGTGGGTATAGTCAGGCATTTCAGAGAAATATCACCTTTCTGCAATTTCTGTCATTAGGTTAGATGAAGAGATAGTCAACGTAAATCAAGTCAATAAGCATGTATTTGTCACCTACTAATATACCAGGCACTATAGTAACTAATGGCGATACATAGAGAGGGGGGAATGACAGTCCCTACTCTCACGAAACTTACAATTTAAAGAAAGAAAAAACGTGAGCAAATTTTAATAATAGTAATGCTAATAATAGCACTTATATGGTAGATTTGTTTGCATAGTGCTTTACAAATATTGCCTCATTTGATTCTTACAACAATCCTGGCAGGGCTATCTCCATTTAATACATAAGGAAATTGAATAAGTATATAAAGCTGCATAGGAAGGAACTCCAGACTTCTGCTCCAAGTCCTATGTTTTATTCACTGCACAATCTAGAACAAAGAGTTGTTTAGTCATTTTCAGGCCTGATTCTTTGTGACCCATTTGGAGCTTTCTTAGCAGAGTATTCTATCATTTACTTTTCCAGCTCATTTTATAGATTAGGACAATAAGGCAAACAGTATTAAGTGACCTACTCAGGGTCATACAACTAGTAAGTGTCTGAGGCCAGATTTGACCCCAGTCCAGGGGTCTATACACTATGCCACTATAGCTGTCCCATAGATAAAGCTGTTGATAGTCAAAATGGAAAGTTCTAGCATTAAGGATGACAAGGAGTTTTAAAATACAGTGCACTTTATATTAAATGATGCTCTTTGCATTGATCCTATTTACTTGAATTAAAGTTGGATAGATTTTTATATTTCTAAATATTTATTTATCTCAGGGCAACTTGTCCATAGGGTAGAAGGGTGATCAACAAAAGTCTAAGCAAAAAGCAACCTATTTTTGAGAGAATTTTTTTAATGAAAGCCAAATCAAATCAACTGGGTTTTAATTTATGAATATAAAATATTAAATTTCATTCAATAAATGCAAAAAGAAAAAAAAGAAAATACCTCAATTCTGTATGTAGCCTGCTTAATGGAGAAAGAAAAGGAAAACTGCAGAAAAATGTAGTGAATTAGGGAGGGAAGAAAGAAAAGAGCTAGACAGAGACAGAAACAAAGGAATAGAAAAAGTAGATACAAACATTTGTTTATTTTCCTCCTATACAAAGGAAGAGATGGAGGAAAGAAAATCAAATTGACTAAGCTTGAAACCATATATGTATATATATGTACATATATATATATGAGCAAATTATTAAGAATCACTAGTGAAAGATAATTGTATTAATAGTCAGAAGAATAGCATTTGAATCCTAGTTTTGCTATTTAAAACCTATTTGTCCTTGGAAAGGTCCTGTTTTCCTATCAGGCCTCTATATCCTCATCTGCAAAATGAAGATATTAGACAAGATGATATCTAAGTCCCCTTATCAACTTTGATATCAGTACTGTGAATTGTTAAATAGATGCTCCCATGAACATTTGAACTATATCTGTGATGGTACAGTTCCCAGTGGATGGATTAGATTGGAACATCTCTTTTGAAACATGTTATATTTGACACACACTATTTTTTATGTGTGAACAAATGCTAAAAAGCATTTTAAAAATTAATTTGTTTGAGCATTTTATCTCATACAACCAGAATATAAAACAATAATGAGAAAGAAAAAGGAACCAAATCATGGCCTCTAACCAGTATGCTAATACATACTAGTAAGCAAAGTTGTCTACTGTTTGTTCAACTTTTTAGGAGCATATAATAAAGGAATTAATTAAGAGGTCCCCAGGGTCATATTACAAATCCAATGTGTTCTTTCAATTTTCTTTTTAAAAGCAAGTTTGAAAAAAAGAATAATAATTTTGCTTTCCCATCATCCCATCTTCATTGTGGATGGTTTCTTCTTACTACTTCCTCCCCCAGTCCTTCCATTGTCTCCTTCACACTAGCTCCTCTGCCAATGTGCTTTTAGCTCTAGCTGCTTGAGTAATTCTAGAAACTTAGAGTTTATTTGGATGTCTGTATCCACAGATCTCTGGAAATTTTAACAAAACATTAAAATTCAAATCAATAGTCACATGCTAAATAAAATGTCAGTGAAAGCATAAAGTAGTAGGGAGAAGGGATGTTCCTGTGCAGTTATGCTAGCACTAAAAAAGGTGATTTTATACATATATATATACATATACATATATATATATATATATGTTGGCATACATTTTTTTTAAGATCTTGGACCTATCTACTAAATAGAGAATAAAATCAAGAAGTATTACTTCTGAGTTAAAGTTTCATTAGAATAAGGCTCCACTTCAGTAATCCATTCAGTCAGTTACTCAGTAAGTATTTATTAGTCCTTATTTACCATCATATTCCCTATAGCATTTAATTTAGTGCTTTGAATAAAGGATAAGATGTTTTCTGAATGATTAAACACAATTACTTGTTCTTAACCCTTAGCCCAAGATTCTAGGTAGGATGAATTTGGCATACCATTGATGAATTGCTGTTAATAATGGATGACATCAATATTCTTCACTTGACAGTAAAGGACTAAAAATATCTTGAATAACATGATCTCAGAAGAGGTAAAAATAAATGTCCCATCAAAAAAGCAAACAAAAGACACAAATTTGCTTAGAATAGGGCTTCTTAAACTTTTAACACTTGTGACTCAAGAAAATTTTACATTATTTCAGGGTATATGTAAAATAGATATATAAACTAAATATTTACTGATGATAAATCATAATTTCAGAACCCCACATTCAGTTATGAGACCCCAGGTGGGGTTGTGAAGCACAGTTTAAGGAGCTTTTTCTCACTATCTTCTCAGTTTTGAAAAATTGAGAAGATAGTGAGAAAAAGTGAGTTCAGAAATGAAATTAGACCATTTACATAGCAAGAATCAGAGAAAACAGATGGACAGTGGTATAATATGCCATACAATGTAGCATAGGTAATGGAGACTATTTTCTTTTATGGCCACTAAGAAACCCTCTTATGTCACAGGGTTATTGTGAGGATCAACTAAGATAATATTTGTAAAACATTTAGAATAGAACATACAGTAGGTATTTTATTTAGTTGTTTTTCAGTTGTTCCTTAATTGTCATAGTTCTTTTTGAAGTTTTCTTGGCAAAAGATACTGGAGTGGTTTGATATTTCCTTCTTCAGCTCATGGCACAGATGAGGAAATTGAGGCAAAAAGATTAAGCAATGTGCCCAGGATCACACATCTAGTAAGTGTTTGAGGTCAGATTTAAATTCAGGTCTTTCTGCCTTTAGGCCCAGTACTCTATTCAGTGCATCATCTGGCCATCCCATATATAGATACTTATTTATAAATATATATTCCCTTCACTATAAATGGAGCCTGGCCATTTCTTGATTGGGAAATTCACCAATATTAACTGTGTCAGAGTGTAAATATTAGGACTCACTGATATAGAGATAATCATATATTTTTGTTAGTTTGGTTATTAATATAATTGATTATATTGATAGTTTTCCCAATATTGAACCAGCCCTGCATTCTTGGTATAAATTCTACTTGGTCATAATGTATTATCCTGGGGATGACTTTCTGTAATCTTATTTCTAATATCATATTTAAGATTTTTGCATCAATATTAATTAGGGAAATTGGTCTATAGCTTTCTTTCTCTGTTTTCACCCTACCTGGCTTAGCTATCAGCACCATATCTGTATCATAAAAGGAATTTGGTAG
Organism: Myrmecobius fasciatus; assembly: GCA_023553655.1. Taxonomy (NCBI): domain Eukaryota; kingdom Metazoa; phylum Chordata; class Mammalia; order Dasyuromorphia; family Myrmecobiidae; genus Myrmecobius; species Myrmecobius fasciatus. The sequence continues at coordinate 149,992 of JAJPUD010005617.1, forward strand.
TATACCTTTTTCCCTATTTTTTCAAATAGTTTATGTAGTATTGGAATTAATTGTGATTTGAATGTTTGGTAGAATTCACATGTCAGTCCATCTGGCCCTGGAGATTTTTTCTTAGAGAGTTGATTAATAGCTTATTCTAATTCTTTTTCTAAAATGGGGCTATTTAAATAATTTATTTCCTCTTCTGTTAACCTGGGCAGTTTATATTTTTGTAGATATTCCTCCATTTCATTTAGATTATCAAATTTGTTGGGATAAAGTTGGGCAAAGTAACTCCTAATTGTTGCTCTAATTTCCTCTTCATTGGTGGAAAGTTCTCCCTTATCATTATTGAGACTAACAATTTGATTTTCCTCTTTCCTTTTTCTAATCAAATTAACTAAAGGCTTATCTATTTGTTTGGTTTTTTCATAAAACCAACTCTTAGTTTTATTTATTAATTCAACAGTTTTCTTATTTTCAACTTTATTAATCTCCCCGTTTATTTTCAGAATTTTCAATTTGGTGTTTAATTGAGGTTTTTTAATCTGTTTTTTTTTTTTTTAGCTTTTTAAATAGTAAGCCAAATTCATTGATCTTCTCTTTCTCTATTTTATGCAAGTAAGCATCTAGAAATATAAAATTACCTCTTATAATTGCTTTGGCCATATCCTACAAATTTTGGTATGTTGTCTCATTATTGTCTTCCTCCTGGATGAAATTATTGATTGTGTCTATGATTTGCTCTTTCACCCATTCATTCTTTAGAATTAGATTATTTAATTTCCAATTAACTTTTGGTTTATTTTCTCATGGCCTTATATTGCATGTGATTTTTATTGCATTATGATCAGAAAAAGAGGCATTTACTATTTCTGCCTTTCTGCATTTGATTTTGAGATTTTTATGCCCTAACACATAGTCAATTTTTGTTTAAGTTCCATGAACCACAGAGAAAAAAGTAAACTCCCTTCTGTCTCCATTCAATTTTCTCCAAAAATCTATCATACCTAACTTTTCTAACATTTTGTTTAACTCCCTAACTTCTTTCTTATTTATTTTGTGGTTTGATTTATCTAATTCAGAGATAGCAATGTTGACATCCCCCACTAGTATAGTTTTGCTGCCTATTTCTTCTTGCATCTCTCTTAACTTCTCCTCTAGGAATTTGGATGCTATACCACTTGCATATATGTTTAGTATTGAAATTGCTTCATTATCTATGGTACCTTTTAGTAAAATATAGTTTCCTTCTTTATCTCTTTTAATTAGATCTATCTTTACTTTTACTTGATATGAAATCAGGATTGCTACCCCTGCTTTTTTTTTTTTTGTTTGTTTGTTTGTTTGTTTTGTTTACCTGAAGCATAATAGATTCTGCTCCGGCCCTTTACTTTTACTCTGTATATATGTCTATGCTTTAGATGTGTTTCTTGTAAATAACATATTGTTGGATTCTGTCTTTTAATCCAGTCTGCTATCTGCTTCTGTTTTATGGGAGAGTTAATCCCATTCACATTAACAATTAAAATAACTAACTCTGTATTTCCTGCCATCTTATTTACCCAAAGTTATGATTTTCTCTTCCCTTTCTCTCTCCCCCCATCCCCAGTATTTTGCTTTTGATGACCACCTCCCTCAAACAGTCCTCCCCCCTTTGGATCCCCTCCGCCTTTTTTACACTTTTCCTCTAATTCTTCTAGTTTCCCTTCTATTAGTCTATCACTTTCTTTTCCTCCTTTCCCTCCCACTTCCCTATAAGTAGGGACAAGTTTCTCTGTGAAAGGAAATGTGTCTGATATACTCTTTTAGAGCCCAATCTGATAAGAGTAAGATTCACACAATGCTCATCCCCCTCCCTCCTTTCTCTCAATTATATTAGTTTTTCTTTGCCTCTTCATGAGATTTTACCTTATTTTTACCTCCTTTTTTAAACCTTATTTTACCTCCTTTCCTCCTCTTTTCCCCACTATGATAGCCTTCCACCTCTAGTTTCTTTTTCATATTATCAGAGTAATATCAAATTATACCCCCATTCTTTGAGTATACCCATAGTAGAAATATAGTTCTCAAGAGTTCTTTTCTTTTTACCTTTTTATGCTTCTCTTGAGTTCTGTGTTTGGAGGTCAAATTTTTTGTTCAGCTCTGGTCTTTTCATTAGAAATAGGTGAATTTCACCTATATCATTAAATGTCCATCTTCTTCCCTGGAAGATAATATTCATTCTAGCTGGATAGCTTATTCTTGGCTGTAAATGCCTTTTGAAATATCTGGTTCCAGGCCCTCTGATCCCTCAATGTGGAGGCTGACAGATATTGTGTGATTCTAATTACAGTTCCTCTGTATTTGAATTGTTTCTTTCTAGCTGCTAGCAATTTTTTTTTCCCTTGGTGCGATAGTCCTGAAATTTAGCCGTGATATTCCTTGGGGATTTAATTTTGAGGTCTCTTTCAAGAGGTGATCGGTGAATTCTTTCAATGGCGATTTTGCCTTCTGATTCTAAAACATCAGGGCAGTTTTTTTTTTCAAGATTTCCTGGAAGATAGTGCCAAAGCTCTTTTTTTCATCATGGCTTTAAGGAAGTCCAATAATCGTTAGACTGTCTCTCCTACATCTATTTTCCTGGTCAATTGTTTTTCCTAGGAGATATTTATATTTTCTTCTATTTTTTTGCATTTTTTCTTGTTTTTGTGTGACTGATTGTTGAAGTCTTATTGAGTCATTCACTTGCATTTGTTCAATTTTGCCTTTTGTAAAAGGTATATTGTAGCCCACTGCAAACACAAGGTCCTAGACCCGATGGCCCAGCACTGGAAGTTAATCAGCCAAATTGCCCCAGGGCAAATTACCACAGCCACCGCTTCTCTGCTTTAAACAGACCTCAAGCTCTAAAAAATGAAAAAAATTCCAATTCACTGAAAAACAAAATTGGTGAAATTCAAAAAGACACCAATTCACTGAAAAACAAAATTGGTGAAATGGAAAAAGTATGCAATGAACAAATTGGCCAATTACAAAAGGAGCTAAAAAAAGTAACTGAAGAAAATAATACAGTAAAAACTAGAATAGATCAAAAAGATTGAAAAATCTGGAAGTAAATGTGAAATGCCTCTTTGGAAAACCAGATGAACTGGAAAATAAATCCAGGAGAGGCAATTTAAAAATTATTAGTCTACCTGAAGGCCAGACCAAAAAAAAATAGCCTGGAGTGAATTCTTTAAGAGATCACCAAGAAAAACTAGCTTGATGTTCTAGAAACAGAGGGTGAAATAGTCATTGAAAGAATCCATCAATCATCTTCAAAAAGAGATCCCACAAGGAAAACCCCAAGGAACATTGTTGCAAAATTCCAGTACTGTAATCTCAAGGAAAAAATACTGCAAACTTCCAGACACAAGCTATTCAAGTATCAAGGAGCAACAGTCAGGAGTCTTGCAGCTTCTTCAATAAAGGATTAGAGTGCCTGAAATATTATACTACAGAAGGCAAAGGACTGGGGTTAAATAATCAAGAATTAATAAGAGACATTAAGTATCATTTTTCAGGGGAGGAGATGGCTCTTCAATGAAGTAAG
>JAJPUD010005618.1:0-18938 GCA_023553655.1 Myrmecobius fasciatus
AAAGTTGGGCAAAGAAACTCCTAATTATTACTCTAATTTCCTCTTCATTGGAGGAAAGTTCTCCCTTATCATTTTTGAGACTAATAATTTGATTTTCCTCTTTCCTTTTTCTAATCAAATTAACTAAAGGCTTATCTATTTTGTTGGTTTTTTCATAAAACCAACTCTTACTTTTATTTATTAATTCAATAGTTTTCTTATTTTCAATTTTATTGATCTCCCCTTTAATTTTCAGAATTTCCAATTTGGTATTTAATTGAGGGTTTTTAATTTGTTCTTTTTCTAGTTTTTTTAATAATAAGCCCAATTCGTTGATGTTTTCTTTCTCTCTTTTATGCAAGTAAGCATCTAGAGTTATAAAATTGCTCTTTATAACCACTTTGGCCGTATCCCACAAATTTTGGTATGTTGTCTCCTTATTGTCATTCTCCTGGATGAAATTATTGATTGTGTCTATGATTTGCTCTTTCACCCATTCATTCTTCAGGATTAGATTATTTAATTTCCAATTATCTTTTTGTTTATTTTCTCCTGGCCTTATATTGCATGTGATTTTTATTGCATCATGGTCTGAAAAAGATGCATTTACTATTTCTGCCTTTCTGCATGAGGCTTTTATGCCCTAACACATGGTCAATTTTTGTATAGGTTCCATGGACTGCTGAGAAAAAAGTAAACTCCCTACTGTCTCCATTCACCTTTCTCCATAGATCTATCATACCTAACTTTTCTAACAATTGGTTTATCTCCCTAGTTTCTTTCTTGTTTATTTTGTGGTTTGATTTATCTAATTCTGAGAGAGCAAGGTTGAGATCCCCCACTAGTATAGTTTGGCTCTCTATTTCTTCTTGCATCTTTCTTAATTTCTCCCCTACGAATTTGGATGCTATTGCACTTGGTGTGTATATATTTAGTATAGATATTGCTACATTATCTATGGTACCCTTTAATAAAATATAGTTTCCCTCCTTATCTCTTTTGATTAGACCTATCTTGGCTTTTACTTGATCTGAGATAAGGATTGCTACCCCTGCTTTTTTTTGTTCACCTGGAGCATAATATTTTCTGCTCCAACCTTTTACCTTAATCCTATATTTGTCACTATCTTTTAGATGTGTTTCTTGTAGACAATATATTGTGGAATTCTGATTTTTAATCCAGTCTGATATCCCCTTCCACTTTATGGGAGAGTTCATACCATTCACATTCACGGTTAGAATAACTAATTCTTTATTTCCTGCCATCTTATTTACCCAAGTGATGTTTTCCCCTTTCCTTTCCCTTTTCTCCCTTCCCCCCTCCTCAGTAATTTGCTTTTGATGACCCCCTCCCCCAAACAATACTCCACCCTTTAGATCCCCTCCCCCTGTTTTTACTCCTTTCCCCTGATTCTTCTATTTTCCCTTCTATTAGTTTGTCCCTTACTTTTCCTCCTTTCCCTCCCACTTTCCTCTAGCAACAGACAAGTTTCTATGTGAAATCAAGTGTCTGATATACACTTTTAGAGCCCAACCTGATGAGAGTAAGATTTACACAATGCTCATCTCTTTCCCCTCTTTCTCCCAATTATATTAGGTTTTATTTGCCTCTTCAAGAGATTTTACCTTGTTTTTACCTCCTTTTTTTTTAGATCTTATTTTACCACTTTTTCCCTCTTTTCCCCAGTATGACAACCTTTCCCTCTCTAGTTCTCTTTTTCATATTATCAAAGTAATATCTAGTTAATTATACCCCCAAACTTTAAGTATCCCCCTAGTAAAAATAAAGTTCTCAAGAGTCCTTTCCTTTTTACCTTTTTATGCATCTCTTGAGTTCTGTGTTTGGATGTCGAATTTTTTGTTCAGATCCGGTCTTTTCCTTAGAAATAGGTGAAATTCACCTATATCATTGAATGACCATCTTCTTCCCTGCAGGATAATGCTCATTCTAGCTGGATAAGTTATTCTTGGCAGTAATCCAAGTTCCTTTGCCCTTCGGAATATCTGGTTCCAGGCCCTTCTATCCTTCAATGTGGAGGCTGACAGATCCTGTGTGATTCTAATTATTGATCCTTGGTATTTGAATTGTTTCTTTCTAGCTGCTAGCAGAATCTTTTCCTTGGTGCTATAGTCCTGAAATTTAGCCATGATATTCCTTGGGGTTTTAATTTTGGGGTCTCTTTCAGGAGGTGATCGGTGAATTCTTTCAATGGTGATTTTGCCTTCTGATTCTACAATCTCAGGGCAGTTTTCTTTCAGGATTCCCTGGAAGATAATGTTTAGATTCTTTTTTTCATCATGACTTTCAGGAAGTCCAATAATTCTTAGATTGTCTCTCCTAGATCTATTTTCCAAGTCAGTTGTTTTTCCTAGGAGATATTTCATGTTTTCTTCTAATTTTTCATTTTTTTTTTGTTTTTGTTTGATTGATTCTTGAAGTCTTATTGAGTCATTTACTTGGATTTGTTCAATTCTTATTTTTAAAGTGTTGTTTTCTTCAGTTACCTTTTTAAGCTCCTTTTGTAACTGGCCAATTTGTTCATTGCACTCTTTTTCCACTTCACTAATTTTATTTTTCAATAAATTGGTGTCTTTATCATATCTCTTTTGGAGGGCTTCTTGTTCTGACTTCAGTTTATTTTCCCATTTATCCTCCAGCTCTCTTTTGAGATTCTGTATGCAATTTTCAAGAAAGGCCTTTTGAAAAGGGGACCAGTGATGGTCCTTAATAACATCCTCTGAAGTTTTGTCTAAAGGAACTTCAGGATCTGGGGTCAGCCCTTCTCTGTCTTGATAAAAGCTGTCTATGGTGAGAGCTCTCTTTTGCTTTTTCATTTTTTTTTTTAGACAGCTTGTATATCTCTTTAAGGTTTGGAAAAACTGCTGCTAAAGCTCTTTACCCTTGGGCAATTTGGTGAATCAATTTAAGGTACTGGGCTTGTGGGGGCTAGGACTAAGTCCTAATTACTCCTTAAACAAGGCAAGTCTGCCAGAATACCTGTCCCCAATCCGGGCAGAGTGTCCAGAGTGCCTCAGATAAACTCCAGCTGTTTGGAGTTTGGAGTTTGGAGTTTTTGCCACAATGAGCTGAGCGGAGTCCCACCCTCATTTCCGGCCTCCACCACTCTTTATCCCTCTGTCTGAGTTAGACAAACCTGATGTGAAGTTCTTCAGAGATATCAGCAAGCAGTAACCAAGTATTTCTGAATTCGTTGACTTGAAGATCAGTTCAGAGGCTTATTTTATTGTTGAATTGAGAGAAGATAGGAGGAGACACAGAGACTCACGTTTTCACTATGCCATCTTGGCTCCGCCCCCCCAATAATTAAAATTTTAAAGTTAGGTTTTTTTTTTATTTTTCTGATCTCTTTAGGATATTAACTTGATAACGGTATAGTTGGATTAAAGAGTATGCATTTAGTAACTTTTGTGAGCATAGTTCTACATTGCTTTCCAAAAAGACTGGGATAAATCACAATTTTGCCACTAGCATACTAATGTGTCTGTTTTTTCTTTTCTTATTCTTTGGCTTAATATTTTGTGTTTTCTCTTTTGTCATTGTTAAACGTCTGATGGATAAAAGGTAGAACCTCTGAATTGCATTATTTGCATTGCTCTATTTTTTGACCCTGAGCATTTTTTATGTGGTTGCTGATAACTTGGATTTCTTCCTTTGAAAACTACCTATTCATATCCTTAAGCCACTTATCAATTGGGGAATGGCTCTTACTCCCATTCATTTGAATCTCAAATAGCTTTTTGAATGGGCACAAAAATCAGGCAACTTCATTTATAATGAAATACCATGAATATTTTTCTCCATAAAACTACAAGTCAAAATAAAATTTCCCTTTCAAATGAAATCAATAGTTATTACCATATTATCTCTATTATGAAAAAAATAAACCAAAATAAAACAATAAACTCATCATTAATTATTAATGTTAAAAGAAGCACCATGGAGTAGGGAAGAAGAGTCAGTTTCAAAGGCAGAAAGATTGGGTTTAAGTCTCAACTCTGATACATTTTGGCTGTTTGTTTCTGGGCAGATTATTAACTTCTCAATGTTCTGGGCAGCTGTTTGACTTTAAGTGGTAGAGAAGATGCCAACTTGCATTGGCAAAGGAATTTTTCTCACTTAGAAGTTGCCTTTACCACTAAAATTACAGGTCCAGTCCCTCTCTCCTAATCATTAAGCATTTATTAAATATAATGGTGTTTTATTAATCTCCTATGTGATCACATATTACAATCTATTTGGTGAAGTTAGACACATACAAAATAAAGGGTGGCATAGGAGAACTAGCAAAGGAGAAAGATAATAAGTGCTAGAGAAGGGAGAGACCATCAAGATGTGGCATAGACTATGTGACCAATATATTTACCATATATTTCAGTAAAAATTTAGCTTATGGAGTTATAGACATCTGTACCCTTTTTTCAAGTGGAGTGTGCTAAAATTACTTTTGGTAATTTATTGTTAAATAAATCTAGTATAAATGTAAATGTAGCTTATTGTTAAAATCTATTCCAAGTAAGTTTTTTTTAATGCTACCTATACTATCATAACTTTCTTTTTGCAGATTCAATATTATCTGAAAAACAGATTGTTAACTCAAGATTTGGCTTCTTATTTGAGTTTGGACCTTTGCAGTGTAAATTCTTAGATTATGCTGTATGCAGTGCAACAACTGGTTCTGTATCCCAAAGAGATCATAAAAGAAGGAAAATAACCTAAATGTGCAAAAATGTTTGCAACAGCTCTTTCTGTGGTGACAAAAAATTGGAAAATGAGTGGATGCCCATCAATTGAGGAAGGGACAAATAAGTTATATTATATGAAAATTATGGAATATTATTGTTCTATAAGAAATGATGAATAGGCTGATTTTATAAAAGCCTGGAAAGACATACACAAACTGATTCTGAGTGAAGTGAGGAGGACATTGTACACAGTAACAGCAAGATTGTGTGATGATCAACTATGATAGACTTAGCTCTTCTCAGCAATTCAGTGATCCAAGGCAGTTACAAAGTTTTGGATGGAAAATACCATCTATATCCAGAAAGAAAACTATGGAGACTGAATGCAGATCAGAGCATATTATTTTCATTTTTTTTCTTCTTTTTTTTCACTTTGTGTTTTTTCCCTTTTTATTGTGATTATCTCCCACTCATAGAAATATGTAAAAATGAATATACATATTTAAATTTTTTAAATAAAATATGTGTATATTATCATCGGAATTCCTTGTGTTTTCCTTGATTGAAATCTAGAGAGTGAAAGGGAATAATAAGATCAGCAAGTTTATATAGAGGCATTTAGCAAATGGCAAAAATGTCACTGATTTGGTCCAATCCCTTTCCCAGATATAAGAGAGTAGACTGATTCACAATGCATTTTTTTTTTTGCTGAGGCAATTGGGGTTAAGTGACTTGCCCAGGGTCACATAGCTAGGGAATGTTAAGTGTCTGAGGTCAGATTTAAACAAGGAAAGGGAAAAATCCTTTGAATTTGTATTCTTTTACTTCAGGACATTAGTCTAGGTAGATACACTATTACCAAAGGCTTCCTACCTTCCTGGTCTCTCACTATGGTAAAGATAATAAGAAATTAGTACGTAAGAAAAGAAAGTACTCAATCTTTTAAGTTGATGGTTCTCAAACATTTTTATTCTAGGTTCCACTAGGGAAGGATTGAGCAAGCAATTGGGAATGTAACTCTTAAGTTTAGTACAGGTCACTGCCACATCTGTGGGACACCCTTTTTAGCTACTGTTTTAGGTATTTCATTGATTATGTGATTGTGTTTTCACTCTAAGGTTATGATTCCTCACTGAAGATAAAATTTATTGAGAAGGGGAGTGACAGAGTCAGACCTGCATTTTAGGCAGCTGTGTGGAGGCCAGACTGACGAGGTGAGAAACTTGAAGCAGGAAGACCAATTAGGAGGCTACGTCAATGGTTCAGGTGAGAGATCATTAGGATGTGAACTTGGGTAGCAGCCAATTAAATAAAGGAAAGAGGATGGATGCAAGAGAATTGAAGGTAGACATGACATGGTACACCAAATGATTGAATCTGTGGAGTAAGGCAGAGTCAGGAGTAAAGGATAATGCTGATATTTATCCAAGTGACCAGAAGAATAGTAGTGCCCTCAACAGAAATAGGGAAGCTAAGAAGGATGATGTTTGCATGTATGTGTATGTATAATGAGTTAAGCTTTGTACATGTCACATTTGAGATGCCATGGAACATTTATTGTGAAATGTGTAGTAGGTAGACTGGACAGATATAGCAGGGAGATTAAGAAGGATGGGGACTGAGATTTTACCTTTGGAGAGAGCAATTCCAGTTGAATATGACATCCAAAGTTAAACTGCAAAGTGTTGGCTAGAACCTAAAAGGGAGGAAGAGGAGGTAATTTTTTTCCCTTCAGATTGTTGCTAATTTTTTTTTTTTGGATGGTAGAAGAAGGCTGAGACTTAAATGAAAAATTGGGATTATCTTTAAATATTAAGTATTCTCATTTTCTCATTTCTCATTATTACCAGTGATAATTCAAAAAAGATGCATATTTAATAGAACTTCATTTCATTGGAAGGACTTTAGTACATTTCATATTTAACTCAGTTAAGCTTGACTCTTATGGATGGCATGTGAATTGCCTGTTACAGATGGCACCCTATAATATCTTATTTTCCCTTTCAAATCATAATCATGGTGAATTTTCTTTATCTGGCTTGAAGATAAAACAGATTTGTACCATAATAGAACATGTTTTATTTTAAATTTAAAATAAAATTAAAAAATAAAATTAAAAAATCAACAAACAAGCTTACAGAAATGCATGTAGAGGGTTTGGGTTTGTGCTTTCATAAAGCACAAAGCAATCCTGAGCTAAATAGGCTCAGGCTTAATTTGGATTGACAAAGCAGTCTGACTTTTTTCAAAGCATTTGCATGGTGGTAGTACAGTGGCAAGAACAGAACAAGTTAAAAAGATTGGAGTGCTATTAAATGCACTGTCTTGCTGCATCCTCTTAATGATCCTTGAGAGAAGCAAAGCAGAGATAATCAGGCTTGGTGAAATAATATAGGTGAAATAGCCTAGAAAGAATGTGATCTCAGAATAAGAACTGGAGTTCAAGTTCTTTTGGAGACAAAAATGTGTTCTTGGGCAAGTAAAGTCACCTACCATTGTCCCAGGCAAATCTCCAAGATTGGCCTAATAGCTGACGGGAGCCAGTGAATATCTTTAGCATTTAACACCCTAAACTATGAAATTGTTCCAGATCTAATTTTTTTTTTTTTGCTAAGGCATTTGGGGTTAAGTGACTTGTCCAGGATCACTCAGCTAGGAAGTTTTAAGTGTCTGAGGCCACATTTGAACTCAGGTCCTCCTGACAACAGGGCTGGTGCTCTATCCACTGCTCTACCTAGCTGCCCCAATTTTTGTTTTTTTTTTTTTGTTTTTTGGATGGGAAAACCAATAGACTTACAAAACATTTATTCAGGGGCATGTTGGTAAGTGTTTAATAACCCACTTTAGGAAAAAGAAATGTATGCAGGACACACTTAAGTTTAAGCAACATTATTAACATTTACTCCGTCCCTTTCTGTCTCAACAATTAACAAAATAACAAATTTCTCCCTATTTCTCAGTTGTAACTGCTCAGTTATTTAACAATCAGCTCTCCCAAGCTATTGGAGCTTGACCCAGTTCACCCCTGTTTAAAAAAAAATGCCTTCCCTTGGAGATTATTTCCTATCTACCCACAAAACATGTTGTCTATATGTTGTCACATCTTCTCCCCTTATATGTGGGTGGGGAAACTTTTATGCCAAGAGCCATTTGGATATGTCTAGCATTATTCACTAGCCATACAAAGCTATCAGCTTAAAGAACTCAAACGGGGTGAGGTTGTTCTATCTAGCTTTCAGTTATTGCCTGTGGTTGATTGTGCAAATCCCAGAGGTTACCTACACTGTAGGGACTGTCTTTTGGTTTTCTTTGAATCCCCAGGGATTAGCACAGTGCTGGGCACATGTTATTTTATTGTTTCAGTTGTGTACAACTCTTAGTGACCTCCTTTGGGTACATAGCTGGGTTTGTTTTGTTTTGTTTTATTTTTTTGGAGGCAATTAGGGTTTTAAGTGACTTGCCCAGATTCACATATCCAGTAATTGTCTGAAGCCAAATTTGAACTCAGGAACATGAGTCTTCCTGACTCCACTGAGCTACTTACTTGGCCCCAAGTAAATGGACCAAGAAATAGTTTACATGAATAATTTGAACACATAAATAATGGAATTTACACTTTTGAGTACCATCTTTTTCCATTTTATTTATATATCTGAATATTTTTTTTTATTAATGGATGTTGCTAAGAAGAGAAACTTTAATTTTTAAAAAAGGCTTGGGCTTCTGATAGTTACCTATTTGATAACCTTTATACTTATTACAAGTTTTTAAGTGACTTCTTATCTGAGCTTCTTTCTATTTAATCATTCTGCCAAAAGTTCAATTTTAATGTAAAATTAAAGTTCTCATCATAAATTGGGCATAATAATGTCACATCTCACAGGATCATTGTGAAGATTGAATGAGTCAATATATAAAGTACATTGCAAACTCTAAAGTTTATGTGAATGTTGGTCTTAATACAAATGCTATAATTAATGCCATTTTAATAGATATTGCTGATGAGGAGGCATTTCAAAAACATTTATTACATATGTGCTATATGGAAGGCAACAAAGCATGTGCTGGGTCTGTGCTTCCACTGGTATAAGGAATTGTAAAGTAAGCAAACTTCCTCTACTATTGAATATAGCAGGATATTCTCTTCAATTTATGGTCTTAGTTAGAAAGCAATGAGAGGTTAAGTGAGTGGTTAAAGTCACATGGCTAGTGCATGCCAGATACTGAATTGAATGAACCCTGGTTTTTCTGCAGTTTTCTATTTGGTTTGCCTAATACCTCTATATGGATTGGGAATTTTATTGTTGTTATTCAGTCATTCAGTAGTGTCTAACTCTTTGTAACCTTATGGATCATTAGAACATTAGGCTCTTTTATCCCCCACTATTTACCAGTCTGTACATGACACTATCCATTTCATCCTCTGCCATCACCTTCTATTTTTATCTTCATTTTTTCCCAACATCAAAATCTTTTCCAGTGAGTCCTGTCTTCTCATTAAGTGACCAAAGTATTTAAGCTTCAACTTAAGTATTTGACCTTCCAGTGGATAGTCATAATTAATTTTTTAAAGTATTGACTAGTTTGATGTCCTTGCTGTCCAAGGGACTCTCAAAATCCTGTCTAGCACCACAATTAAAAAGTGTAATGTTGTTGCTGGGCTCAGCTATCCTTATAGTCCGACTCTCAGTCATATATTACTGCTAGAAAAACAATAGTTTTGATTGTAAAGGCTTTATAGTTATGTTGTAAAAATTTGTCAAAGCTTCACTCTTTGTATATGATATGATTATATACCTAGAAAATTCTAGAAAAATAACTAAAAAATTTGAAATAATTAACAGCATTAGCAAAGTTGGAAATTATAAAAGAAGCCTAAATAAATCATCAGCATTCCTATATGTTACCAACAAAATCCAGCAGCAGGAGACAGAGAAATTTCATTTAGAATAACTGTAGACAATATAAAATATTTGGAAATCTACTTGACAAAAATAAACTATATGAACTCAGTTATACAACACTTTTTACAGAAATAGTCTTATCTAAGAAATTAGGAACATATCAATTCCTTACAGGTAGGTAAAGCCATTATATTAAAGATGACAATTCTATCTAAATTAATTGTGCAATGCCATACCAATCAAACTACTAAAATTATTTATAGAGCTAGAAAAAAATAATAACAAAATTCATCTGGAAGAATAAAAACTTAAGAATATCAAGGGGATTAATGAAAAAACTGAAAAGGAAGGTGGCTCATCCAAACCAGAGGCAAAACTGGATTATAAAGAGGCAATCATTAATATTATTTTGTACTGCCTAAGAGAGTGGTGGATTAATAGAATAGATTAGACACACAGGATACAGTAGTAAATGACTGTGGTAATCCAATGTTTGATCATCTCAAAGACTCCAGCTTCTGAGATAAGAACTCACTATTTGACAAAAATTGCTGGGAAAACTGGAAAATAGTATGACTGAAACTAAGCATAGACCAACATCTCATACCATGAACTGACATAAGGTCAAAATGCATTATTTAAAAGATGTCGGTGTGAGGATTTGTTTTGCTTGATTATGAGTATTTGTTGAATGAGTTTTGTTTTTCTATTTTCAATAGGAGGAGAGAGGCAGGAGATAAAAAATGCTTGTTAATAGGAAAAATAATTTTAAGAATATAATTTTATGAAGGGAAGAGTACTTGCTCTATGGAGCAGGAAAGGCAACATGTAGGAGGTGTCATATGAGTTAAATCTTTACAAATTTATTTTTAAGAAGTGAAAAATCAATACATTTCAAACATGGGAAATAGCCTTTGCAAAGGTTTGGAGATAGGAGATTCAGTTTGATTGAAATGTAGGGTGTATAAGGAGAATTGCTGTGAAATCAGCTAGAAAGAAAAGCAAGAACTAGATATTATAGAGTCTTAACTTCCAAAAAAGAAGACTTCTTATTTTATCCTGTAAATAGGCAAAGGAGCACTGAAGGAGTAGCTTAAGATATATCCTAGAAGTGTGACCCTGGGCAAATCACGTAATCGCTTGCCTCCGTTTTCTCATCTGTAAAATAAGTTGAAGAAGGAAATCTTTTCCAAGAATACTTCAAATGAGGTCACAAAGTGTGAGATAGAATTGAGATGACTGAACAACAACAATAACTTTGATGAGAAAAAAGATAATGATTTTGGAGTTAATATGCTGATAAAAAACTTAAGATTTTTTTGAAAATAATGTATTTTTAAACATATTTATCCGGAGGTAGTAAAGGTACCTAGGTGACTAGAATTATGTATTTTGGATGGGGGGGAAAAGCATAATAATGGTCTTAAGGGAGGCTTAAGCTTTTTGGCATCTGAGCTTTAGAAACTTAACAGAATTTTTTTCTATAATTTTGGCAAGCACAGGGTTTTTTAATTAATCAGAATCCCAGACAAAAAGAAAAAAAAATAAATATGTTAGACATTATATAGCAATTTACATTCTGATGCTTCCTAAGAAAGAAATTCACAGTAATAATAACTAATTTTTTATTTATTTTTGTTAAATTTAGTTGTATTTTACTTTTTCAATTAACTTTTATGGAATTTTGAGTTCCAATTTTTTCCCCCTTCCCTTCCTTCCCTTCTCCCTCCTCAAGAGAGTAAGCAATCAATACTTTTTTAAAGTTATAATTATCATAGTACATTCAATCAATAAAGGGCATAAGTTATAATGAGTTACTAACATTCTTTTTTTTGTTTGTTTGTTAATAATACTTCCATTTTCCTAGGATCTTCTTTAAAGTCTCAGGACCTTTTTTGACATAATAAACTTTATTCTCCATGTTTACTTGGTTCTGAAATTCTATTGATTCTCTTTTTGTATATCTTCCCTTCACTTTCTATCTACTGCTATGATCCTTATCCATGCCTTAACTAATAGCCATCTGGATTATGGCAATAAATTTCTTCTGAGCATTGCCTACCACTGTCGTCCTTCATGGTATTCAGATCAATTAATTTTTATTCAAACATACTGCCATATCACTCCATTGTTTGAAACCCTTTAATGACTCAGAATCACAGAATTTTTTAAAATACAGATTGCTTTATGTGTATTTATTTAATCATGTTGGGAGACAAAAATCAGAATAAAAGGGAAAAAACATGAAAAAAAAAAAACAGAAGAAAAAGGGGAAAAAAGTAAACATAGCATGTGTTGAGATACATTCAGGGTTCATAGAATCACAGAATTTTAAAAGCCAAGCCTTTAGATATTGATTTTTAAGAAGTGAGAAGCCACCACATTCCAAACACTGGAAATAGCCTTTGCAAAGACTTGGAGGAGGGAGATTCAGTTTGACTGAAATGTAGGGCTGGAGATAAGGTGATATCTGTATATATAAATAGAAGGAGATGAGGGCTAGAGACTGTAAGTGAATAAAAAAGAAAATTTTTGGCAAAAGGAAAGCAAAAACCATATAATAGTCTTAAATTTCATAAAAGAAGAATTCTAGTTGAATTCAAAGCCCAGAGGAATCCTCACTATAAGACATTTATCAAGTACTCATGCAGCCTCTTCTTGAAGACTTGAAATAAAGGGGGACTCACCATGTTTCAAGATAGGTCATCCCAATTTTAGTGGATTTTGGAAGTTTTTCCTAAAACCAAATCTAGGTGGCAAAACTGATAGAGTGCAGAACCCAGAGCACTGGACCTGGAGACAACAAGATTTAAATTCAAATCTAGCCTCAGATACGTCCTAGCTGGGGGACCCTGGGCAAATCAGGTAATCACTTGTTTCAGTTTTCTCATCTGTAAAATAAGGCGGAGAAGGAAATGCAAACCACTCCAGTATCTTTTCCAAGAATACTTCACATGAGGCCATTTGAAATGCCTGAACAACAACAACAGCATCCATCTCTCAGAGTTATTGTGAAGCTCAAATAATTGTAAAGCTCTTAGCAGAGTCCTGGCTCATAGTGCTATATAGGTGCCAGTTGTTATTGTTATACTTACTCTATGCCATTTCTAGCCGTTGTTTCTGATTCTTTTCTATACGGACACACGGTACAAAACAAGTTCATTTTCTTTTAGATTATAACCCTTCCAGTTATTGAACAAAGCTTCCACATTCCCCCAAATCTCTGTTCCAGACTAAACCACCTGAGTCCCTTCACCTGATCTTCCTGACATATACTAAATATCCTTCACCTTCCTAGTTAGGAGGTCTGGGAAAAACCCTCCCTTGTATCTGGGTAATCACCTAGGTCTTGCCACTGGATGCTGATGACTGGAGGAGAGAGGGAGGCTAATGACTTGGCCCAGCTCTGCCTCACTTAAATCCAATTCATTTGCAAGATAAAACATTACCCTCTAGATGTCAATTGGTCCTCTTCAGGAATAAATGGTGAATGACCACAAAATGATCCTGTTTCCTCTCCAGCTTGTCAGTGTTCTTCTCAAACTGTAACACTTAGAATGGAATGCAAAACATTATTACCTCTTAATTTCTGGAAATTGTCTTAATAGATGGCAAGATTGTATTAACATTTTCTAGGGAGGGGTCTCATAGCACACCAACTCAGATCTTAATCATAAACATAACTGTGTTTCCAATATCCTATAATTGTGAAGCTGATTTTTAAACAGTTTTAAGATATTATATTTGTTCACATCTTTCAGAGTTGTATTAACTTCAGATTTAATGAGCCTGCCATCTAAGACATTATTAAGGCAACTGGTAAAAACTTAAAAAGAACAGGATCATACATAAATCCTCTGGATTACTTCACTAGAGACTTGCTGCCAAGTTGCCATTGAACCATTAATGACTTTTTTTTTTGAATCTGGCCATTCAGCCAGTTTCAGATTCACCTAATTGAATGTTACCTGATACAGAGTTATCAAATATACTCCCAAGTCTGGCCTGAACTAGATTAAAATCTAATTGGGAAATATTAAATAAAGCAAATGTTAATATAATAAAACATAGATAATGTTAATATGTGGTTTTCTAAGTCAACATGGAATCTGCTTGGATTGTTTCTATTTCCATTTGAGGTTGGCACTAGTACATTTTTCTCCATCTTTTCCACAAAAATAAAAAGATACTTAAGTGCTTAATGAGTATTCTCTCAGTGAATGAAAGCATATGTGCATCTCTGCCATATCATTCACTGGAGAACAAGGAATCTAATATTCTCTTTAGCACATTCAACTTTTACTCTTCATGAAGAGCCTCAAATCTATTTTGTTTGTTTGTTTGTTTTTTGTTCCAGTTATAGAAATTTTCTTATCTTTCCTTTCCTTTTCTGTGTTATATTTTTCACAATCTACAACCTCCTAACAAGGGTCAATTTTTCCTTCTTCCACCTCAGAATTCCCTTTTCTCCTATTGAAGCCCAATTCTATTACATTTTCCCTTAAAGCCTGGAGTATTGTCACATTTCTCTAGGATTCTTTTATGCCTATATTGAGCATGTACTGAGACAGGAAAAATCATATGTGATCTCTCTTTTTTAAGGTTAATGGAGTAATAATAGCAAGATAAATCTTATCTCACATTTCTATATAGCACCTTAAAATCCCATGATCATTTTTCTCTCAGCCTTGTGAGATTGGTAGGGCAAGTATATTCCCCATTTTGAAGATCAGGGAACCAAGACACAGGGAGATTAAGTAATTTGTTTATCAGCACACAGTAAGTATCTGAGGCAAAAGGGTCTAATCAAAGCTGCTTGGACCAAATTGTGTATTTTTGGCTTGGAATCAGGAAAATAAAAGTCAAGTTTGGCCTTAGACATTTGCCAGCTGCATGACCCTGATCAAATCACTTACCCTCTTTTTACCTCAGTTTCCTCAACTGTAAAATGAGAATAATTATAGAGCCTACTTCCCAGAGTTGTGAAGATCAAAAGAGATAATATATATAAAGCACTTAGTATATAACGCCTAATTTCCATGTCAGGCAGCCACCATTGCATCAATTTGATATTTTCATTTTGTAGTTTCTGACTGAAATATGAATTTTACTGAGTCGATAAGTTTAGAATTTGTTAAGCTACCTTGCCTTCTTTTGCCAGACAATTCAAACTATCATTGCTTTATCTGGATCTTGATTATCTGGATCAAAATTTTGCTTAGTGTACTTATGATTTCTGGGGGGAAAGGTTCAGAATGTGTTGTTATAATAAAGATCTTTCTGCTTTTGGAGGCAGCATATTTGTGATGTGATAATTCAGATAGAGAAACGATGTAAAGAATTCATACATCAAAGGAGGGAAGATATCTGGCATAGCCAAAAAGTAAACTTAGAACATGGAGAAGGGATTAGAACTTGTTTAGACCAGCAGTCAAACATGTGCTCTTTGCTGCCAGAACTAGTTTAAATATAATTGGGAAATATTTAATAAAATAAATAAAAATAAAATAAAACAAATAACATTACACTTTAAAACTAAATCAATCCCATTGACATCCTCATATACAGATTATTGACCCCTGTTCTCTCAAGTTTGTTACCACTTCCTTAAACTGAAACTGAATCAGATCAGAAATTCACCATGTTTGCTTGAGTGACTAGTGGACTACTTAGCCTACCCTATGGTTTGGGGATGAGTGAGGGACACAGATGAAAGAAAAGCCAGGTGAGGGACAAAGACAGACTGATATGAGAGGAAATGTATTTTACTCAAAACCCCCCAGCTTCAGGAACCCCAAAGCTCCAGGAAGGATATAACAATGGAGCAAGCACTGGCTTTAAGCCAGAATATCTGTGTTCAAATCCTGAACTGGACTAGATGGCCAGTTCTGAACATGGAATCCATCTTGCACTATGAAGATCCTTGCTATTATAATTCATCGGAGAGGGTCTTCTCATGATTGTATTGTTCTATAGTGACACCTCTCCTAAATTATTTAAGATGAGGGGGCAAATTGAAGGAATAATAATTGGGTTCCATCCTTTCTTTTCTAAAATAAATGACTATCTATCTGCTCCCTATTTTCTGCTGTTTCCTTTTACTTAATTAAATTTTTTTTTTTTTTGCCTTTGCTGAGGCAATTGAGGTTAAGTGACTTGCCCAGGGTCACACAGCTAGGGAATGTTAAGTGTCTGAGACCAGTTTTGAACTCAGATCCTCCTGACTTCAGGGCTGGTGCTCTATCCACTGCGCCACCTAGCTGCCCCTTTTTCATATTTTTTGTTCAAAGTTCAGGCTCTTCTCAGATATAGTTCCTAAGTTTAATTCCTAAGAATCAGATATTCAGTATAGATATAGGTTATTATTTTTGTAGAAAGAAAGTTATGCCTTTCCAGCTTCTGAAGGCATTTCATTTTTGAAATGAATTTTATTCCTTGGAGGGAGTAAAAGAACCCATTGTCCCTAAAATATTGTCCCATTGGCAAATAGCAAATTAATGACAAAAGGCAATTTTCAAAAGCACAATAGATTTATTTAAAGATAATTCCAATAAGTAAGTAAGCATTAGAACTTGTGAATGAGTTAAACATACTTGTTTGGATCACAGCATTGTTGGGGTAACTTCAGATTGCACCAAATTTATTTAGATTATAAGCAAAATAGATCCTTAGAAGCCAAAGTTAAATAAGACATAGAGGATGACTTCTTGCCTCATGAGGCTCTTTTGGGAAATTTCTCACTTTTAATTTCCTTGGCTTATCACTAGAGAAAGATTTTTAATTCTTCAGGCAAATCCAAAATCAATTTAGAAACTAAAATTTTTAGGTGCTGTTGGAGTTTTAAATGCAAAAATGTAAAAACATTTGTCTGAATCTAATGATGTGAAATCTAAAGCAGAAATATATAATATTCTACCACAAATTCCCTCAAATTTGAATTCTATTTAACTCCCATACCTTTTTTGAAGTAACCTGCTATCTAATCATGGTGGGAAAGCACTGATTAGATAGCAGGTTACTTCAAAAAAGGTATGGGAGTTAAATAGAATTCAAGTTCAATTTGAGACAGCAGCATGGTATTCCAGACATAGCAACCAGAGTAGCTTTCATTAAGAGAGGTAGAATCTCAAGGAATAAATTGAGAATCCTACTGTATTGTGCCCTAGTTAGCCCACATCTGGAATATTGTGTTTCATTGGAAGAACATAATGCATGAAAGATATCAATAAGATAGAGAATATTCAGAGAAAGACAATTAGGTTGGTGAAATACCACATGATAGGAGGATTAGTCAAAGGAATTGAAGTTATTTATCTAGAATAATCTTTAAGATAGCTGTCTTTAAGTCTTTGAAGTACTCTCTTTTGGAAGAAGGATTAGATTTATTATTTTTTTTTTGGCTCCAGAGGGCAGAAAGCAGTAGCAATTGGGTGGGATTTGTAGAATTGAACATAATCTTGAAGCCAAGAAAATTCCAATAATTATAGCTGTTTCAAAAGGGAATGGACTGAGGGGCAGCTAGGTGGTGCAGTGGATAGAGCACCAGCCCTGAAGTCAGGAGGACCTGAGTTCAAATATGATCTCAGACACTTAATATTCCCTAGCTGTGTGACCCTGCGCAAGTCACTTAACCTCAATTGCCTCACTAAAAAAGAAAAAAAAAAAAAAGCAATGGACTGGTGCAGGAAAGAATGGGGTTCTACTGGAAGTCTTCAAGCAGAAGCAGGATGAAAACTTGTTCAAGCATATTACAATGAGAATTAGTTTTTGGGTATAGTTTAGACTGGTTGGTTATTGAGATCTCTTTCAAGTCTAAAATTCTGTGAGTCTGTAAAAATGATTGTAATAGTATCATGTTCTTATGCATTTTCCTTTTTCTTTTTTCTCCCCAGGATGAATAAGAGATACTTACAGAAAGAAACAAAAGGAAAGCTGCTAATAATAATATTTATTCTAACCTTGTGGGGTAAACTAGCATCTGGCGCAAACCACCATAAAGGTAAGAAATATGAGCTCCTTTTTTTCAGCACCTTGTTAAAGTTGGTGCTGCTTAAACAAAAAGATGGCTCTGTCTTGGGTAGTTTTTGTGATTTTCCTGGGTGCAAATTTCTCCTGAGAGTGCTCTACAAATAAAGGTTCAGAGAAAGTTATTTCTAAAGTGGCGTGTTATGGAAGGAAATGGTTATTTAACGTTTCCCAGATTGGTGCCATATCAGTTTAGCATGCTGATTCAGTCCATAGAAAATTGCAACTCTGACAATTTCACTGCCATTTTCTTTTCTGGATTGGGCAGTTGAAAAGTTAAGTTGACATGTAATAAAGATGTATCAAGAAACACATGAGTGCTCTAGAGAAGTTCTTGAGTGCAATAGACCTCATAAAGAAACTATCTTTAATAACAGCCATTCTGCTATGGCATGCAAATGGGTTGTCTGTCAATACTAAGTTTTTGCACAGCGGGTCCTGAATGTCATTGCTGCCTTAATTCTCGGTTTCTGAAGTGTCTGTGTCTACTTCCATTGAGACACTAGCCATAACATACTTAATATGCTGCTGCTGGTTTTGCCTTCCTAAGCCACACAGTGAGAGTTTCTGATCTATAGATTCACATTAAACCTGAAAGGTTTGGTAGCCAGAAGGCTTCTCTTTGCTTTTTCATTTCTGACTAGTAAGATTAATATAATGAATTAAAATGGCACTATTTTTGACATTCCTTTCACAAACAGTAATGTAAGAAGTCAATTTCCTGTTTTTTTTTTCTTCCTGAAGTTTCAGTATAATTTTCCATTATCCATAGCAGTCCTACTTGCTTAATTAGAAAATCTGATATCATTTTACCTTTTCTCATATCTCACCCTTATAAATATAAATATACCTATTGTCACCTATAAGGAGTTTTCTATACCAATAATATTGCAGATTCAGTTCCTATCTCTAACCCTATTATATCACTTTTTGGCTCTTGGTGAAGTCATAATAATAGTTTTACTTTCAGATTCCTTTTTTTTTAGGATAGAAAATAAGAATTAAAGTTAAGTAAAATAAATTCTTTCATTAGCCAATACAAAACATGTATGTCTTATTCTGAATCTTGAGGCCACCAACAATCTGTCAGGAGATGGGTAGATTACTTCATCTTCAGTCTTGTGGTGTCATGGCTTGTCATTGCATTGCTTAGGAATTTAGGATTTCTTGAGTCCTAGTGCACTAAGCTGATGACATTAATTTAATTGCGATTGCATGGCATATTGCAATAGAGAGAACAAAAACCTTATGTTGGAGAGATAGTCATTGGTCAAACCTCTGTGCTTTGATCTGTACTATAAAGTACATACAGATCAAATATCAAGGC
>JAJPUD010005618.1:18948-55684 GCA_023553655.1 Myrmecobius fasciatus
AGGGACTTCACTAGATTTGTTAATAAGATCTTTCCAATTTTATGTCAACAGACTTCTATTTGATCTTGACAGTGACCATCTTGTCACAACACTGATTCATATGGTGCTGTTCTCTAAGTAGTCAGCACAGCCTACTCATTGCAGAAGGTACTTTGCCTAACTTGAAAAATTTGTCTAAAAGTTTTTGAATGAAGTTAGTCATCTCACAAGGGAAAATATGTATGTCTGCCTCATACATTACCAGAATCTAGCTCTTAAAAATGACTTTGATATTAATCACTTAAAACTTAAAAAAAAAATTATAACTTTGCAATCTGGTCAGGCCTAGTTCTTAAAAGCATGGCACACAGTGATACAAAGGAAAATAATCTCATGGGGAAGTCTTTTAGAATTCATTTGGTAGATTTGTTTTGTAATCTCCTGTAATTTCCTGGTTTTGTAACTGTCACAAAAGTTAAGAATTACCTCCTTTTACCTAAAAGTTCCAGATAAGCTGCGGTGATTTATTTTAATTCTTGTTATACATTTCATTGGATATTAGATTGAACTCTCCCATTATTGACTCTAACATACCAATCACTAGAGATTTTTACAATCTAAAGTTTATATGACTTAAATATGAATTATTTTGGTGAATAGAATTGGATTTTATTTCTTTTAGAGTCATTTTTCTAGGTGCTTCAACACATTCTTAATAAATAAAAACCACATTTCATTTCAAAAATTCAAATATATCACATTTTATTTATCAAATGGTAATGAAATTATCATTGTTATACATACATGAGAAGTAACTAGTGGCAGATCACTCTAAATCTCAATTTCTTTATCTACAATGAGGGGGCTGGTGTAGATGTACTAAGTAATAAAGTCTTTTCTACTTATAAAGACTATGATATATCCACCAAAAATAAGTTTCTTACATATTACTTTGATGCTACTTTAAGAGTTCATTGACTGTAATCATCTAAGTAAATTTACATATGGATAAAAAACTAAGTAGAAACATTTTCAGGATACATAGTGCGGCCCATAGAATTCTTCCATCAATGTACATTTTTTTCTTTTAAAGACTTTGAACTTTTTTCATGGTGTCCAAATACTCCAAAGTAAAACGTATTTTAGGAAAGAATGTAAAAAAGGCCTTTAAAAATTGACATTTCAATAATTTTCCCAGGTACATTGAGGTGGTAGAGTTTAATTCTTTTTTTTTAATTAAAACTTTTTATTTGCAAAACATTTGTATGGGTAATTCTTCAACATTAACTCTTACAAAGCTTTCTGTTACAAATTCCCCCCCCCTACTTCCCACCCCTCCCCTAGATGGCAGGATATCCACTACATGTTAATTATGTTAAAATACTTGACAAATTGAATATATGTATACATATTTCCACACATCATTTTTGTGCAAGAAAAATCATATCTACAAGAAAGAAGAATCAGAAAAAGGAAACACAATGCAAGCAAACATCAAATAGAGAGCATGAAAATGTTATGTTGGGGTCCACATTTCACATCCCTCTCTCTGGGTGTATATGGCTTTCTTCACTGAGCAATTGGAACTTGTTTGAAACATTTAATTGTTGAAGAGAGCCATGTCCATCACAATTGATCATCATATAGTATTGTTGTTGCCATGGATAATGATCTCCTGGTTCTGCTCACTTCATAGAGTTTAATTCTTGAGGAAAGAGATTGTTTGATAGCTATCAACTTCCAAACAGGGAACTCAGCAGGACATTCCCCTTTGGAGTCAGTAGAAGACAGTATATATTTGTCTCTACTTCCTGTCTTCTCATTTCATTTTTCAACCTTTTGCTTTCTGATTTCCAACATCATCATTCAATTAAAATTGCTTTCTCCAAAATTACTAATGATTTCTTAATTGTTGAATTTGATAGCCCTTCTTCAATATGTAAATCGTCTTATTTCTTCTGAAACGTTTGAAACTATTGGGCATCTCCTTCTTCTGGATACATAGTCTACTCTGGGGCTTTTGTAACATTGTTTCTCCTCTTCTTTGGATGTTGCTTCTCAGTTCTCTTTCTTTATCCTGCATGTCACATGCTCTAACCAAAAGAATATTTTCAGCTTTCAGACCCAGGGCAGAGCCTTAGGTGCTCCTATAGTTACTGGATAGGATGTGGATAGCACAGAGGTGAATTGGTTAACTAAAAAACTGAAATTAGGAAGGGGGGGAAGTCACATCAAAGCAGGAGTGATAATGTGAGTGAATATTGTGAGTGGGAGCATTGGAAGTTACAGGGCAAATAAAGAACAGTAAGGCATATGAAAAACCTAATAATAAGAGGTTTGGTTGGATAAAAGAATTTCAGTAATCTTAATTATGGAAGGAGAATACATGTAAAGGATAAAGAGCTCAAAGCTGCTCACAGCTGAGGTAGAATGAAGGAATAATTTATGGAAATTGAGTAAACTGAGGAATGTAAAAGATAGGGTATTTTAGGAAACATCCATATGTATGTTGAAGGTCCCTAGCATAAGGCAGGTATTGGGGAGTGAAAGCAGGGCTAGGAACTGAGAAAAAAAGAAGGAACTTTGGCAACTGGTAGAGAAAAACCTCAGAGATCTGCAGTAGATGGTGAATTTGGATGGAATGAATCCCAAAGAAGGAAAGGTTGTTCAGTGTTAACAACAGAGAGGGAACCTCTATGCAATACGGAATAAGTATTTTAACTGTCCCTCTAAGACCAGTGTGCTGTTGTATATGGGTAGAGAGTTATAAGACTTAGCAGATAAGATTATAAGAGGGAAATGTTATCTGGAGAGAGCAAGATCTCTGTGAATGCCATCAAAAGGAAGAAACAGAAAAGGAAGAAGTGTAAAATGAAGAAAAATTAGATAATTATAGCATGAATTTCCAGAGGTTCCAGAGGAAAAAGTGAGAAGATCTGGAGCCAGACATAGGAAGAGAGTGAAGAAAGTCTGAAGATGATATAAAAGTAGAAGGATAACTAGTTCTTTTTTTCCTGTGACTCACAATGGACTGGGGTTTGAATTATTATATAAAGAAAAATTTCTAGTAACTTTTTTCTAGTTATTCTATAAAAACCCTTATGAGATGAAGATAAAATCATTAGATTTATCTTATGGAGAAGGAAAAAAAGGAAGTAAAAATTATTTTAAGAGATAAAAGAAAGTTCATCTTTATACCTTTAATATTTACAATGCACTCATAATGTGCTTGTTTGGAGTTGTAAATGCAAATATTCTTATAGTCTGTGGACTGATATTGTAAGGCATTTGACATTTATTCCATGTAATACATCACACATTGAAACAACCACTCCAAGATGTCTTCCTGAGGTTGATATGAACACCTCCTTTTTATAGTTTTCTCTTTTCCCACCACATCAGTTCCCTCTGGCACTTGCCATGTATTTGATAAATAATATGAGGGCAATGTAGAGGCAGGAAGTTGCATGAGCCTTAAAAGCAGTAGGGTGGTACCAGATTCCAGCAAGAATAAAAAGAAGGTTCCTAGCCAGAAGAAGAAGAGAATTTCAAATCAAGATAAGACAACTTAGCAGATTATAGTCAGGAAAAAATTCACATATATTTTTGGAAATATGCAGTATGTTTACAGGAAAAATATTGAGAATGTGATGAGGAAGGATGAAATAAAATAGATTTTAATTATGTTTACAAGCTTAGGCATAAGAAAATAAAAGAAAAATAAGATAAAATAACTGACTTTATAACTAGAGTAATATAATATAATAATAAAATAGTTGGTTCAGTAGAAAGGGGGGATTAGTAACTAATTATTAAGTTCATGGATTAATTTAATTTTAAAACTAGGCAAAATAAGTTGTGACTTATCAGGGTTTCATGGATAGTAAATGATAGAGCCAGAATTAGAATTAGATCTTTCAACTCTTGGTAGCTAGCTGACCAAGGGGACAGAGAATAGATTGAAGAAAAAAAAAATCAAACTAAAAGAAATTCCTCGTATATTGAAAGTTGGTATCATTTTGGTAACAATAAAATTTTTTACTTGAAAGAAAATCATTATAAGATAGAATTTATTCCTCATTTCCTTATTCCCTAATACAACCTCTCTAGAGAAATGATAGAGGAATTTAAATCAAGGCTAACATATTTCTTTTCCACTCTTCAAAGTGAAGAGTTATTAAGTATTCTTTCCTAGGATAGTTGGATTGGTCTTTTTTGCAAGTTATTTTAGTCAGTGCCAGTCTATTTGAGTGAAATGATAAAGAAAGTTCTTAAAAGAATTAGCTTTTCAAGAAGGCAATAGGAACCCTGAAGTAGGGGAAGCTATTTTTTCCTCATTTGCTGATCTAGATATAGGAAGTAATTCCTTCAAAATGGAGTCTAGAGCATATTTCAAGAACCCTGGACTTGACAGATAGAATAAGTAAATTATTACTATCAATGTGGAGATTTCACAAAATCATTAGCTGAAGACTCTTGGAAACATTCTTTGTAATCAAATAAATTTGCTGATCAATTTAATAATCTTTCTGGGAGACTAGGGGACTTTCTGATTGCATCTTTCTAAGTATAATAACTTTGTCATCACCTAGAGAATGACAGTGGAGGTAGCTGCTTCCAATATGAATTGATTGGCTCAGATTCTAAGGAGGAAAGATACTTGTGGGAAGAAATATCCCTTTGTACTAATCAAAAAAGGTAACAGACAAATGACCTTTGGTCTCTTTTCCCCTCATCTATAACTCATAATGTTTATCACGTGTTATTGCTACACAGCATCATTTTTGAACCTTCACTCTTAGAGGAAGGAGGCTTGAAGGATGACTTCCCTGGCAATAAAATCAATCTCAGAATCAGACTTTTTAAATAGTGGAAAGGGATTTTTTTGGCCATTATTAATTTAGAGTGTCTGGCATTATATTCAGAGAAGACAAATTACTTGAACAATGTATGCCATGGAAAGAGAAGATGACGTATTATCTCTTCTGAGGCTGGGTGAAACAGTAGTTAAGGACCAAAATTAAAATAAAAAAGAGCAAGATGTGTGAATTTTATACTCTGCTATCCACTGTTATTCAGCTAATGCAAGTCCATTGGGAAAGGGATTGGTTGTGCAAATAGTTCCAAGTGTTCCTTTGAGGTATATCCAAACTAAAGAGTAATACTATGATGCTTGGGGAGTCTGTGGAAGGATAACTGGAATGTTGGGGAAAAGTTGTCCTGTTGATAACCTCAAGTTCTGTTTCCTTCTAAGGGGAAATCTAAAGGTGGCAATAAACATGCAAAAATGTAGGATCTTTGTATGAAAGTCAAACTTGTCACAGAGGAGGAAGAATGGCAATATTTATAGGTCATTAAATCCCTTCATAAACTTTTTGTATTTGTTCAAGGGCTTCTATAAGTCTTTCCATCTTCCAAATTATCTAAGTGGCTGAATAAAGCTATCCAGCCTCTACTTAATGGATTTGTTACTTTGGGTGTATTATATGGAACTGGGGGTCTTATTACCTACATTTTTGGAGACATAGACATTAACCAGAGGTATTATATTCTGAGATTTCTCAGAACAAACCCAAGGGGAAAATTATTACCAACTGAAGGATTCCATTTTTAATTCTCAAATATAGGTGATAGCATATTTATGCAGAGGTTTAAGACATCATTTTATTAGTCAGGAACTATAAGAAGCCCTTTTTAAATCAACCCCTCCCATGCTCAATCTCACTATGTTTTAGATATTGGAAATCATCTTAGAAACATGCTGGTTTAGAGTTCATAGTGTCCTATTAAATCCTTTTCTAAGCTCCAACCAAATTAAATCTTAGAAGGATAATTACTATAAATAGTGAATTGGTGAGAACTTATTTTCCCCCTAAAATGAAAAATATTAATGCTGACTTATTCAAAGACATGCTGCATGGAAATCAGAAAACTAATTTTAATTAGCTAAACATTAGTGGAGTTGTCTTCATCAAAATAAAAGAAATGATTAATCCCAATGTAATCCTAGATTTATGAGTAATTTTATCATGAGAAACAATTCTCCAAGGATGTTACTCTAAAGAAGACTGGTAGTCCTGGTACTGATTGAAGTAGTCTTAGACAGGATTTGTTCAGTAAATGTTATTGTCAAAATATAAGGTTAGATGAAACTGTAGAAATCTCTAAACAGGAAATCATCTGATCATCTATGACTGTAACATTTAATATCTGTTGTTACACAATAAACATGACTTTTTTGTGGGGGAGGAGATATAAGCTTGTTCCCATGCTTAAACTCAGTAGACTGCATTCTTTTTATTGAAAATCCTTCTCCTTTTGTGACAAGTTGAAGGATAAAATTAAAGCACACTTACATGCAAACACACACACACATGCAAACACATTCCAAATGGTTCTCTTAAAGTTTATAATTCAGATTGTAGGCCATTAGAGTTAATCAAGTAACACAAAGTAATCTTGATTTAATTTCTTATCTCTAAGATGCCTAATTCTATTCTGGGAATTAAAAGGTTGGGGAAAACTCTAAAGTAACCTTATTATCTATTGTGTGTTTTAATTCATATACTATCTTTAGTGTTATGTGCTTCTTAAAAATTATTGAGAAAATATTCTACCACTTCAGGGGCTGGATCTTTAAAGATGTTTGATAGGCAATTCCAAGAAGTATAGTTTATCTCCCTGACTCTGAAAGCAATGAGCTGATAATGACATATAGTTTTTATCTTAGAAAACCAAACTTTTGGGGCATTAATTCTGTTAGATACTCTCTAATGAAGAAATAGTAATGCAGTAATAATATGAATGAAGGAACAAGCAATGCTTTTTTTAAAAATCAATGTCACCGTTCTTTGATATTTCTTAAGCCTTTCTTTTAATAAATGATCAGAAATATCCTACATTGCTTATTATGGACACAGAATAGAATTGGGGAAAAAAGAACTGTATTTGGATCCACAAAGACCTGGATTCAATTCACGTCTTTGATACACGCTGGGAAAGTCATTTAATATCTCAGAGTTTTGTGCTACTCTAAATTAGAGATTCTGTCTAAATTAAAGACTGAGTATCTAAGAAGGGGCTCACCTATGTTCATAGAGGGAGTTTCCTAAAGCAATTAAATCACAACTCCAGCTTCTATCCCTGTTATTTATTATTTATCAACATTATAGCATTACTATTAGTAATGATGGTGATGATGAAGTAATGAGGCAAGGCTTTTATTTGTAATTCTATAATATTTGTTATTTAGATTTTAGACCATTATTTACTTTTCAGGATTCTTTTCCCTCAATAAAACATATCAGTGTCAGACCAAAAAGTGATTATTATGTCCTCTAATATTTGATTGTTTTTCATTTTGTGGATGTTTTATCTGCAATATTAATACTTTGGTGACTGGTATAATAGGAAATCATTTAAAATTCATTAAGCATATATTGTTGTAAAATTCCTATGAAAGTTATTAAAATAAAATCAGAAACAAAGTATATTGTTGGATATTAAATGACTGAACAAATTGGATGCTTTATTGATGATTTCTCTGATGATGAACACTATTTCCCCAAAGTAGTTGTTCAGGTTCAAAGGTTAACTGTACCTGTTATTTGTAATGGTGACCAAATATGAAAAACTGCTTCTAAATAGCAATTAAGATATTTATCTAAAACTGATTTTATTGTTATAGCAGACATTTTCATTGATCATGTATTTATAAACAGTAAGGTGATTGGGTTTTGTTTTTGAAAGATAGTTCTTGGAAGAGAAAATCAATTTTCTAGTCACACTAGCAGTAATCTCTTATGAAATGTGGAGACTTCCAAGTATTTTAATGATTCAACAGAAAATCACACACTTTCCACTTCCCAGCTTGCATTTGAAATGCCCTTTGTGTGTGCAAATATGTATCTGTGGCTATGTGAACAATATGGTAGAGCTAGGAGAGAAAGGACAAAAATCTTACTATGAACATTTGCTAGCAATCATTAATTATCATTATATAGGAAGGCTGTTCCTCCTCATCCTCTTCTTTGAAGTCATGTAGAATCAATGGATTTGGGAAGTAGAAGGGAACTTAAAGGTGATTATTGGTTCATAGCCTTAGCATTGTAAAGGACCATAGAAATCATTTGTTTCAACCCTCTTAATTGATGAATGAGCCAAATGAAACCTAGAGAGGTCAGTCAGTTGGTCAGTCACTAAACATTATTGAATATTTATTATATGCCAGGTACAGAAGATACAAAGAAAGGTAAAAGACAGTCCTTGTCCTCAAGGAGTTCATAGTGTGATGTAAAGTAATTTGTGCACAAATATCATCTGTCATTGTTGAAAATAGTCTGTCTTCCAGGATAAATATCAAGACAAATCAGACATGTAGAATTGCCCCAACCTGCTCTGATTTTAAAAATTCGCAACAAAATTGAAAAGGAAAGCTCAAGAAGGTATTAATACAAAATATATTTTGGAATTTTTGTACCCAGGAGAAGCAAAATAAAGTATGCCTCTAATTCAGTTGAGGTGGAGTTCTGACAGGGGCAGATAAAATGAGATTGTCATAATTTATTTCATAATGTTTGATTTTTGGCTCCTTCAACCCTTATAACATACAGATATGTGTATATATGTACATTTCATGTAAACATGTAAACCTATACACCTTATAGGTATATAGGTACCTATATACCTTATATGTCTACATCTTTATATGGATATCTCTGTTATATTAAATATATAGATCTAGACATACCTATATCTACCTACCTACCTCTCCCTCTCTTTCCTCTTTCTCTTCTCTCTCTCTCTTTCTCTTTATTTATCCCTCTCTCTCTCTCTCTCCCTCTCCATATCTGTCTTTCTCTTTCTGGCTGTGTCTATCTAACTGTTGATAGAAAGAAAGATATCTATAGGTAGGTGTTCTTCTTAGGTTTGTTTTAACTATTTAGGGTTGTTTTAATTGCAAATGTTATCCTGATTTTACGAATGTAAAGAAATTGATGTTGCTTGGTAGAAAACATATACCTAGACATACAAGTTAGTAAATTGTCTGTTGACCAATTTTAAAAATTTTAGCTAGTCTATCATGGTAAGTATGGAAGATTTAATTAGTACTAAATAATTAATAATAAATTATTAAGATTAACTTGTTAATTGAACCTATAATAAGCTTTAGAATTTGGAAACTAGCTCAGGAGAGTTGAGTCAAATCATAAATATAAACCATGAGCAAACTGAATGCTACCTTTCTTCTTTGTTTTGCCCTGAGGCCTGTTAAAAACTCATAGCAAGCAACCTGTGGAAGCAATGGATTCCTAAGCTTTGTGAAAGTTTTTCTAAGTCCAGTTAAGGTCATGAGAATAAGCCCTTATTTTTGAGATCAGCCTCAGTAAACTTGCCAAATTAGCTGTCGGGTAAGTGAGAATTACTCCCTCATCTCCTTTCTCCCTTTTTATCCTCTCAGTTAACTTCAATACTGAAAGGTCCCATATCTTCCCCTCTATCACATGAATGTCTTTCACAACAGCCTTTGACTCTAGATTAACTGCCACTTTCTTTCCCAAACTTAGCTATACACATATACAACATGCTTATTTGTTTTCTTAACTCTATTAATAGTTGTTCCACCTTATAAAGCAGCGGTCATCAAAACCATTTGGTACTGGCTGAGAAATAGAGCAGTCGATCAGTGGCATAGGATAGGATATCAGGACAATCTAGGCAATAACTTCAGCAATTTAGTGTTTGATAAACCCAAAGACCCCAGCTTTTGGGATAAGTACTCACTATTTGGCAAAAACTGCTGGGAAAATTGGAAACTAGTGTGGAAGAAATTAGGGCTTGACCCACACCTAACACCTCATACCAAGATAAGATCTAAATGGGTTTATGATCTAGATATAAAGAGTAATATTGTAAGTAAATTAGAGGAACATAGGATAGTTTGCCTCGCAGACCTGTGGAGATGGAATAAATTTATGTCCAAAGAAGATCTGGAACTCTTAATTGAACACCAGATAGATAATTTTGATTATATTAAGTTAAAAAGTTTCTGTAGAAACAAAACTAATGCAGACAAGATTAGGAGGGAAGCATCAAATTGGGAAATCATCTTTACATTTAAAGGTTCTGATAAAGGCCTCATTTCTAAAATATATAGAGAATTGTCTCATATTTATAAGAATTGAAGCCACTCTTCAATAGATAAATGGTCAAGCAATATGAACAGACAATTTTCAGATGATGAAATTAAAACCATTTCTAGTCATATGAAAAGGTGCTCCAAATCACTATTGATCAGAGAAATGCAAATTAAGACAACTCTGAGGTACCACTACATACCTGTCAGATTGGCTAAAATGACAGGAAAAGATAATGATGAATGTTAGAGGGGATGTGGGAAAGCTGGGACACTAATACATTCTTGGTGGAACTGTGAATGGATCCAGCCATTCTGGAGAGCAATTTGGAACTATCCTCAAAAAGTTATCAAACTGTGCATACCCTTTGACCTAGCAGTGTTTCTTTTGGGCTTATATCCCAAAGAGATCATAGAGGAGGAAAAGGGACCCACATGTGCAAGAATGTTTGTGGCAGCCTTTTCTGTAGTGGCTAGAAACTGGAAGCTGAATGGATGCCCATCAATTGGAGAATGGCTGAATAAATTGTGGTATATGAATGTTATGGAATATTATTGTTCTATAAGAAACGACCAGCAGGATGATTTCAGAGAGGCCTGGAGAGTATGAACTGATGCCGAGTGAAATGAGCAGAACCAGGAGATCAATATACATGGCAACAACAATACTATATGATGATCAATTCTGATGGACATGGCTCTCTGCAACAATGAAATGTCTCAAACCAGTTCCAATTGTTCAGTGAAGAAAGCCATATACACCCAGAGAGAGGGCTATGAGATGTGGACCACAACATATCATTTCCATGATCTCTATCGATGTTTGCTTGCATTGGGTTTCCTTTCTCAGATATTTTTTGTTCATGTAGATACTATTGTTCTTGCACAGCAAGATAAGTGCGGAAACATGTATACATATATTCGACTTGTCAAGTATTTTAATATAATTAACATTTAATGGACTTCCTGCCATCTAGGGGAGGGGAGGGGACTGGGGGGGATAATTTGTAACGGAAAGCTTTGTAAAGATCAATGTTGAGAAACTACCCATACATATGTTATGCAAATAAAAAGCTTTAATAAAAAAAAAACAGTTGTTCCACCTTTGATTCAAAAAATTCATACCTAATAAGGGCACAGACTCTCTTTATAATTTTAATTCCTTGGTGATTACATTCTGGACCTTCTATGACTACATCCACTGAAGTGGGAAAAACAATCTTTTCCTTTACCTGTAGTTCTAGGCTTGAAGGAAAACAAACAGTACTTTGTTTCCCTGACAATCACTGCCTTGGTCACCAAAAAATAAAATAAAATAAAATAAAATTGGTGACTTTTCACATACACACAAAAACACACACATCAGACCTTTTCCAAATAAAAAAAAGGAAACTAGGAAACCATATTTGTTTGTTGCAACCCAGTGCAAATTGATCATATAGAAACTTAAAAATCAAAAGTATCCCCTATTTTCTGCCCTCCTGAGGCCTCAGTGATTGAAAAAAAACTTCAATAAATCTCATTTGGATATGTTAGATTATCTATAAGCTTTCTTTTTTTTTTCTTTTTTGAAAAAGAACACTAATTTATAAAAAAAATATACATTATTTGCCACCAAATGTAGGGATTAAAATCAGTTGAAGAAAATCATTTCTTATTGTTTCAAGAAAAATAATCTGGCAAACAGGGGAAAAAAGCAGCAATTTGAGAGCAAACTCGATAAAATCCTATAGATTTTTGATGGAATGGTCAGAAATGGGTGGGAAGGCAAAGAAAGCATTCACCTGGAGTATGTTCTGGGGTGGATGGGAGGGAAAGCAAAATCTCTAGTAGTTTTCTATATTAATGGGTTTTTCTTTCTGCTGCATATAGGCATAGTTGTTTATAACTAGTGAAGGACTTTCTGTGTCCTATCAGTGCCCTCCAAATTTTGGTGACAAGAGGGTGAATCTCAGTCCCTGCCCTCTAACTTTGGCTTTAGATTTAATTTATGTAGACACCAGGTTTTCTTTCTTTTTTTTTAATTTAAATTGCTATATTAACCAGTTATGTTAATCATTTGTAACGTGCTTATCAGTTTCTAATTCTATGATTATTTTTCTGATGTCAGATACCTTGCTCATGTAGTCAGGTCCATTGTATATTCAGTTGTAAAATAAATCTACAACTCTTGAAGCTAGAGATCATAGGAGAATATGATAATCCAATGTACCTGAATATTGTGACACAGACTTCTATTGGTTACATTTGTGAATTGCTACATTAAGGTGATATATGTGTGATTCATTTTATAGAATTTGTTTTCCTAAAAAAATTATTATTGTGATTATTATTTCTAATAATAATAGTATTAGAATTGCAGTCAGAGGATTAATTAAATCCAGATAGTTATGAGATTTGGGGGTAAGATACAGCCTTGCTGGGTCTTAGTTTCTTCATCTGTAAAATGAAATAGCTGGACTAAATGATGTCTAACAGCCTTTCTAGCTCTAATCATATCTAATTAAACTTTTAAAACAGGCAAAGCTTCCATTTGAAAGAACACTGTAGTGATTTTTTTTTTGGTGGGATAAGGCCAGGAATCCTTTTGCAATAATAACTAAGGTTTATATAGCACTCAGCATATGTTAGTCACTGTTCTAAGCATTTTACAATTATTTTTTCATTCTATTCTCTCAATAACCTTGGGAGGAAGGTGCTATCTTTATTCCCATTTTATAGCTGAGAAAGTGGAGGAAACAGAGGTTAAGTGACCTGTTAGGGTTCACACTTCTTATAAGGATTTGAATTCAGGCCTTCCTAACTCCAGTCCAGTACTATGCAATTTTCTAATTAACTATTTTACCACTATTTTTCATATATTAGATTTACTTAAATCAATTTGTAAATGTCAGTTTGGTGTAAAAGATGGAGCTTGAAGGAAATAAGAGATTCTAAGAAGTTGAGGGGAGAAGGGAATTCAATCCAAGTGTGGGGGATAGTTAATACAAATGTGCAGAGAAGCAAGATGAGATATCCTGTGTAAGAAATACAAAGATCTCTTTTTGATTTGTAAATTGTAATATGTGATTTGTGAATTGTAAAATGAGGGAAGGGGGGTAATTTTATTTAAAAAAATAAAAAAGGTTGGAAAGGTAGATTGAAGACAGG
This sequence comes from Myrmecobius fasciatus, assembly GCA_023553655.1. Taxonomy (NCBI): domain Eukaryota; kingdom Metazoa; phylum Chordata; class Mammalia; order Dasyuromorphia; family Myrmecobiidae; genus Myrmecobius; species Myrmecobius fasciatus. The sequence continues at coordinate 32,213 of JAJPUD010005618.1, forward strand.
ACGTAAAGGACTTTAAAAACCAAATGAGGAATTATATTGATTCTGGTAGCAGTTGTTCTGGAACCCTATTTTCTGACTCAAAAGAGACATGTCCTGTGGTGACACAGTGGTTGGAGTGAAATTAGGAAGATGAATTCAAATATGACTCTAGAGGCTGACTAGTTGTGTTTCTGTAGGCAAAGCACTTAATCTCTCTGCCTCAGTCTCCTCAACTATAAAAAATGAAATAATAATAACTACTTCCCAGGGTTGTTGTAAGAATAAAATTAGATAATGTTTGCAAAATGCTTTCTAAATGTGTTGTCATTATTTTTAGGAATGAATAATAATAATAATAATAATAATAATAATAATAATAATAATTAGTGTGCATTTCCAAGAAAACAGATTTTTTTTGAGACATCTGCTTATCTTGCTCTTGGAGAAATTTGGGTATTAGTTTCTAAAATAGTCCAATTACTGGGGGGGGGGGATGAAGGATGACAAAGAAAAAATAAAATCATATGAGCCTTTCTTTAGGTTTGATCCTTTGCTCTTTGGGTTTGGAGGACCCATTTACATTCAGCCCAGGATTTCCATATGTACCCCAATAAATATTTGAAATGGCTACCAAGATTGCTGTGTGTCTTTCATTTCAAAGAGGATCAATCATATCCCATGGTGATGTCTAGACTTAGGGGTGAATTGGATTTAAATGAGACAGAGTTGCAGAGTTATCAACCTCACTTTCTTCCAATTATCCAAGTCCAGTGATAAAAGTCAGTGGGATTCAATTGGTGACCTTGGTGGCTTTGATGTCTGACAAAACTCTTAAGTACTTTTCAATGCCTGCTTCAGCCAACTTCATGGTCAGTGGAACAAATTGTTTTCGTCCTCCCCTCTTGTGTTTTCATATGCTTGGAATGGCATTCCCCTAACTCACTGAAGAGTTATCTGCAACCTGTTGGTTATCCTCAACCTGACTCAATTGGGCCTGGGAGTCAGGAACAAGTGCATTCAAATCTGGCCGTAGAGACTTACTAGTTGTTTGATCCTGGCTAAATCGTGGCAAACTACTCCAGTGTCTTTGCCAAGAAAATCCTATGGACAGTGTGGTTCATGGGCTTATGAAGAGTCAGTCATGACTGAACAGCAGCATCTGAGCAGGTCACCAGATCTATCCACAAAATGGAAAGAACATAAGAGAAAGCTGCAGTCCAAACTACAGTTAAAAAAAAAAATCTATAATGCAGCACAGGCTTGCAGGGAGCCTTTGCATATTCAATCCAACAAATGGTTGTGAAGCCTGTGTATTGCGGAATGGAGGTCCCTCCTAGGAAGCCAAGTTCCATTAATTGGGTCTAGTGCTTGCCAGTTCTGTGAGAGATTTTATTCCAAGGAAGCCAGTGGGGAGTTTTAATAAACATGTTGAAAACCAGATCTCAGCTGTGGTCTGTCAAAAGAGAAGTTAGAATGTATCTTGCCCTCATAAGTCATTGTATAGAGAAATAGGAACTACATGTGTATTCTTTGGAGCACTGGGAGACAGGGTTACTCAGCTCTTGATAATCTGCATTATGTCTAAACTAGTATCATCTTCAAAATTCAACTGGGACCTCTCAGTGTTACAGCAGCTGACAGAATCAACTCTTGGTTAGGAATTATATACAAGGAGAAGGAGAAAGAGAAAGAGATGGGCCACAGCCAGTACTTATTATATTGAACCAATAGGAAATAGTAAGGAAAGATTCATTTCATCCAGAAAAGAATTGGCAATGGCATCCAGTCTACCGAGGAAATAGAACAAAACAGGACCTACTTAATCTATCCAAGAGTGTTGGAACTTGGCCCTGGCAAAAAAATCCCAATCCAGCAACTGACACTGAAAAAAAAAATGGGCAAATAGCAATGAAGAAATACTATAGGTTAAAAGAAGTCCAAAAGATAAGCCCAGGAAAAAAGAAACTCCACAATAAGTACAAGAACATTAGAAAAAAATCGAATGACTTGGCTTACACAAACTGCAAGAGAAACTGGAATATATGAAGAAGTAATTATAAATGAAATTAAAACACTGGCAGCAAAAATAATGGAAGGAAAATAGAGCCAAAAATAGAAAACTTTACCCACATTGTAAACATCCTAAAAAACAGAATGGACTAACTTAACTCTATGACTTCAAAAGATAATACAGAAGGACAAAATCAAAGGATTAAACAAAAGAAAGGAAACAGTGATCTAAAACAGATTTGGAGGAATAATTTAAGAATCATATATGAGAGTCAAAACAAAGCAAAAGTCTTGGATGTCATATTTTAAGAAATCATGAAAAACCTCAAAACATTTAAAATCTATTAGAATCATAGGATAAAGTGTAAATAGAAAGATCAATCTACAAAATAAATCTCACACCCAAAACACTTGGGTCAGAGTAAAAAATCTAGAGTCTTCTGAGATAATACTGCAAGCAGCCAGAAACAAAAAAACAATTAAGTTCCAAAGAAACACAGTTAGAATCACACAAGACTTGATAGTAACTGCTTTTAAGAGGAGGAAATCTTGGAGCTCAGTATTCCAAAAGGTGAAAGATAAGAAACTAAATATATCTCTTCCTTCGAGGATATGATGGAACACAATAAATAATTAACAATCATAGCTGTGACAATGAAAAACATATCATATAGTGTATAGTGAGCTGGTCTTGAAGCTAAGAATGCCTAAATTCAAATTCTGTCCCTCTTATACTGTCTGATGTATACTTGCTTTGTGGCCCAGTTCAAGTCCTTTAAGTTCCTAAAGCTTTAAACAATTTCTCAACCACTATAAGTGGCAAGGAAGTTTCTGATGTGGGTAGTAGGGAGAATCTTTCTGGGGATTCCCTACACCAGTGTAATAGTTGAGGTTTAGAATCTGAACCCAAAAATATATTGGGGTTCTGGGAAGTTGTCATGAGATTTCTCAAAAGAATTTGTAGGGCTAGGCCATCTCCAAATTAAGAGGCAAAGATTTTATTATTACATCATTGACTGGTAGGCTAAAGTCCAAGATAAGCTAACACACTGAGTATTTAGAGTGGTAGTGTTGTTTAGGTTATTTCTATTACTCATTAGTATTAGGACACTAATTTCTATGGCTTAAATTCACTAGTTTCAAAAGAGCAATATGTTAACATAAAATTTGTTAATTTTATGGAAGCTACTGATATGCTGATGGATAAGTTCTAGGACACCTACTGAGAGAGGAAGGAAGAAATTTAGTAGTCTATTTCTTTACCCATGGCAAGTCAACAGGGACTTTTAGCTAATATGAACGAGGGCAAAAAGTGATACCTAAGACTGGTGTTCAAATTTGCCTTCACTGCTTTTCTGTACAATTAGAACTAGTTAGATTTATTTATTTATTTTTGGATTAGGTGAAAGAAATGATTCTTTGCCTCAATTGCTACCTAACCTTAATTGGGTATGGCCTCAGTCAAACTGAGACCTGTTGAAGACTTTAACTTAAAAAGGCCATGGTCTCACATAGCATCCAGGACCATCTCCAGTTGTCCTAATCTATATCTGACCACTGGATCCAGATGGCTCTGGAGGGGAAAGTGAGGCAGGTCAGCCCTCCCTCACTTAAATCCAATTCACTAGCATGTCATGGCATCACCTCCCTGATGTCCATAATCTAAAGGTAAAATACAGTATTCCTAGAGCAGACATCTTAGAACCAAGTATACAGAGCAACCTGGAGCCACAGTTCGGTATTCCTGAGATTACAATTGCAACATTTCCCCCTCAAAGAGTATTCCTGAGACAAGATTATGTGGAGTTTACAATCACATCAAAATCACAGAGCCATTCCATACTTCCTACTTATGGTTATAAATGGAATGAATTCACACATAAAGCAGAGGAAATTAACAGTTATTCAGAAAATTGAATACAACAATGTATTGTTTACAAGAAATGCATTTGAAGCAAAGGTCTCAGCATAAGAATGAAGATTTAGGGAAGAATTTAATTTGCTTAAAGAAATTCTTAAAAATTAAGGTTTGGAATCATGATTTCAAACAAGGCAACAGTAAAAATAGGCATGATTAAAAATGAAAAGGAGCAAAAACAACATTATACTTAAAGGCCCCATAGATAATGAAATAATATCAATATTTAATATCTATAGACTGGATGGAAAGTATCTGAGTATTTGAGCTGTCAAATTACAGGGGAAAATGCATAATAATTGAGGTAGTCATGTTCCTAACACTAGTTCCTTAGCTCTTACCATTGTGTTTTACCTGGACAATCAGGCTCAATTAGTTCATTAACAAATTGCATAAGAAGAACAGTAATTATGAACATTCCCTTCCCTGTTGTGCTGCACCTATTTTCTGTCTCTAGAGAGGCTCTTATTAATTTTTAGTGTAAACATTTATACCTTGGAAATTATCAAGTGCTACAAATCGGGGCTGAATTTATTATTTTGATATTGTCTAGATCTAAGAAAGTGATGGAGAAAATATAAATAATGCATTCAATTTTAAAGTGGGTTGTGTACTTTCTTTTTTTTCAGAGAAATAGCTATTAAACATTTACAAGCATACCTTTTATTTCCTTCTTATACAAGAGGCACACCCTCCCACAAATACACCTAAAGTCTTAGATTGGAAAATAGTAGTCATGAATTTAAAAGAAGATTGTAGAGTCGTATGCACATGAGGCTCAAAATTTGGGGACTTCAGGGCATCAATGTTGTTTCTCTCTCCGAAAGGGTCTTCCTTGACATTTATATTGGGGTGTGGTGTCATTGATGGATGAGATGCTCCACTTTTGAGTTGGCTCCTCACAGAACCAAGGGCTCAGCATTTCCAGGGCATGGTGTCTCAGCTGATTGGGCCAATCTGTTTATGGGCTGGGTTAGACAGATTCCTTGATGACTTCCCTGGCTCTCTACCATGTTCAGCTGCTGTGTGCGAGGCAGTAGCTGCCAGACAGTTGTAGGCAGGCCATTCTGCTGCTGGGCAACTGCTACCATGCTCTGTTGGGCAGGTGGTTTTGCTGCTGGGCTATTCTAACATTGCAGCATCTGTGTTGGATGAGCTGATTGCTAGCTTCAGCTGGAGCTTGATTATTCTCTTTTCGGCCAGAGTACTGCAGAGCTCTTTCAGCTGGGGCAATGACCCTTATTTTAGCATTGGAAGAAGACTCTTCGAGGCTGTCAGTCACATCCAGGAGGAAGAAGATGGGAGTTTTGTTGTTGCTTGTTCATGTCTGCTCTTTGTGACCTCATTGACCACACTGGCCAAGGTTTTTGGTTGGTTGGTTGGTTGGTTTTTTGGCAAAGATGCGGAGGGTGCCATTTCCCTCTCCAGTGAAGAGGCTGACTTGTCCAGCATCATAGAGGTAGTAAATGTCTGAGGCTAGATTTGAATGCAGGTCTTTCTGACTTCAAACTCATTGCTCCATCTAGCTGTAAGAAATGTATCCCCTTCTCTTCATCGTTCTTCAGTAATGCTTTTTACCTTTTTTTCTTTATGTGGGATGGCCCCCAGGTGGAACAGGGACTAGGGACAAAGATGTGAAAACAATCTATGTCCTGGAGGCAAATTCATTGTCTTCTTTACTTGCAATCTAACTATTCTCTACAATCCTTTCTGGGGAATATCTCTTGTTTGGGCTCAGGTGGCTCAGAGTGAGTGTAAATAGCAATTATTTCTGGTTTGGCCAGAAACCCTGAGGGGCTTCCCTTCCCAGACTGATTTTTTTTTTTTTTTTGACTAGATGAAAGAGTGATAAAAGAGCCTTTATCACTCAATGGGTATTGCCCACAGTCTAACTGAGACCTGTTGAAAACCTGAGCTTAAAAGGCCTAAGTCTCACACTGCAATCAGGTTCCATCTTCATTTGTCCTGTTCTATATTTTGTCACTGTACCCAGATGATTTGGAAGGAGAGAGTGAAGCTGGTAACTTTTCACTATTCTCCCTCTCTTGACTCCAATTCACTTGCAAGTCATGAGGTCACCTCCTGATATCATGGTCCTCTTAGAAAAAAAAAAAAGAACAAACAACAAATTGCATCTAAAGTCTTCTATGTTTTAGCTTAGCTTTTTATAAAAGTCTCACTGGGACACCTCTTATATTAACAAAACCCAGAAATAAAAGATAGAAAAATATTTTTTTAAAATAAGTACAGAATATGTGTGTGTCTATGTATACACACACATATATATTTACATAGTCATATATGCATATACATACATATAAATATACCTATACATACATATAAATTATATAAACATATATATACATACATGCATGTTTATACACATACACATATTTACATACTTATTTGGAAATTTATCTACCATGACATAGGCAGGAATTATATGACTATAAGTACAAATAATTTTTTACAAAAAAAGACAGAAAAATGGAGGAATTAAATACTTATCAATATAATAATAATTGTAATGTTACAAAAATTAATTTGTACATATCATGTAATACTAATCAAACTATCAAAGAATTACTTCCTAGAATTATAAAAATATTTTTACCAAATCAATATGGAGTAAGAGAACCAAGAATCTCAATGGAAATAATGAAGAGTGGATAGAAGAAAATGAAAAATATCACATTTCAAACTATATTTTAAAATAGTTGGCTTCAAAAATACTTGATAATATTTTAAATAAAATTAAAAAGTTGATCACTAGAATACATTAGTTTTATAAGACCTTGAAGCAATTGAAAATTGTAGCATGCTGTTTCATGAGCTCAACTTTCTGACTACTGGGAAAAGGACTACTGGGGAAAAGATTTGGTATTTGGTCAAAACACCTCAGAAAACTAGAAAGCAATCCAATACAAATTAGTTTTATTTCAACATGTCATACCATCTAGCACTATGCCTCCCAATAAATATATGAACTAAATATAAAAAATCATTCCATAAACAAATTTGAGGAAGAAACGAGATACTTTTCTCAACTAAGGGGAGATATCTTGACTGTGCAGAAAGTTAATAGGAAATAGATTTTGATTTTATGAAATCACATAGAAAAAATTATGCAGAAGCAAAGTTAGAATTTAGAAGGGAAATAGTTTACTAGGCAAATATTTATAGCAAGTCTTTGATAAAGGTTGTGAAATAATTCAAGGAGGTTTTCTTATAATCACAAAAGAATTTATTGATGCCCTAAAAGAAGGACCAAACTCTGAGAGAGTTTGACAACTAGAAAGAGTTTGGGAGAGTTTTATATACTGAAATTTGGGGCTTCAGGTAGTAGGCTAATGACCTATGTGTTGAGAACAAGGTGCAGAAACGGGAGGAGCCAGGATGTCTTTTGCTTCAGATAAGAAAATGAAATGTTTTTTTTTTTTTTTTTTAGCAAGGTATTGTTATTTAGGGGAGGAAAGAGATAAGAAGCCAGGATATAATTTTTACAGGAGACAAATTAGGATCAACAGATAAGAGGTTTTATTGCTCCATATTCCTTAGGTAGGTATTCCATTTTGAGTAGACCCTGGGCTCTTACCCATTAATTAGTTATCTGGGTATTTTAGGAAATTTATTAAATATATAGGAATAAGTCATTAACCAAAAAATAAATGGTCAGAGGAAATATACAGATAGTTTTCAAAAGAATAAAGATAGCCTATAAATAATCATATTTAAAAAGTATTACAAATGATTAATAATAAGAGAAATTCAAATTAAAATAAATTGAAGTTCTATCTTACATCTACCAGGTTGGTAATGATGAGAAAAAGAGAAAATGATAGTTGTTATAAGGTTGGGGGAGGGTAGCAAGAAGAATGTACTGTTAATGATTGTGTAGGTGGGTACAAATATTTTGGAAAGTAATTTTAACTTATATTCCTAAATTCAGTAAACTATGCATATCCTTTGAATTAGCAATATAACTTCTAGGCATATATCCCAAAGAGATAAATCAAAGAAAAAGGCACACAAATATTTATGTAATATTTTTTCTTGTAGTAAGGAATTAGAAGCAAATTGGGTGTTCATCAATTGGGGAATGCTGAACAAATTATGTTGTAGGAGCACAAAGAGACTATTATTGCAGCTTGATGCAGAATGATGAAAGGGACAAATTCAGAGAAATTTGGTAGAACTTGCATGAAGTAAAAGGGAGTGATGAGAGCAAAACTAAGAGAATCACCTATATAATAACTGCACATGGTAAAGAAAAACAAGTATTAAAAACTTAAAATGGTCACCAAGTAGAACTCCATAAGATTGATAATGAATCATATTTTCTACTTCGTGGCAGAGAGATGATGTCAGATAAGATGTATTTTTAGATAGCGACAATGTGTGAATTTGTTTTTCTTGACCATATTAATTTGTTACAAAGGAGGACTTTTTTTGAGAAAGAAGAAGGAGAATGGGTGAGGAGGCAATGGAAAAGTAATGATAAAGAAAGAAAGAAAAATAGAAAGTAAAGAAAAAAGAAAATAGCATTAATCATGCTTTAAAAATCATACTTTATATTTACAGAATATAATAAATGAAGTTAATAATAGGATATGGTAGAGATTTACAATGTCATATTCAATATCCTCCTTTCTTTGTTCATATTTTTTATGTTTATCAATTTTATTAGAATAATAATAATAAAATAAAAGACATAAAATGAACAAATCTACTTTCACATATTCTGGTATATATCTATGAATCCCAAATATATTGATATATGATATATATCTTTCCATTTTCTGGGTATATTCAGATATAATAGAGTTCCTTTTCCAAACTATTGACTGTCTCTGTAGGAATAGTATTTTGATGGTCTGGATGATGTGATGTGAATTAGTAAACAATTAAATTAATGTTTTTAATAGAGTTTTAACCATTACATTTTAAGCATATTATCAGTATCTAAATTTCCAGGACTTAATTTCCTTTGAATAGACTTAAATTCCTTTCTCTCCTTGAAAACACTTGGTGTTTCATGAGTGTTTAATTTTTACCAGTTCACAGATAGATACATAGAAAAACACATACATTTACACTGATATAACAAAGCCAAATGGGATATGAAAAACATATCAATACACTGAAAAAAAGGAAAAAAGTCAAGGTTGGTTAATCAGAGAGAACAGGTCAGGGAGAGAGAAGAAAGGGTTATAGATTGTCTTGTGTAGACAAATAAGATGTGTGGGAAAGAATGATAAAAGAATGGAAATCAATTAATGGGAACTTAAGTGCTCAAGTCAGTAGTCAGAGGGTGGGAGAGAGGTTATTAGCTATAGTAAATAAAACAAAGTTGTTTTAAATAATCCCTCTGGTGAATTAACTTGAATATTTAATTTTATTGTAAGAGATATTATAATATAGTGGATGGATGGCTTCCTTTGGAACTAGAAGTTGTCAATTCAAGTCTTTTCCTTGATGCTTATTGCCTGTCTGACCTTGAGAAAGTAACTTAGCCTTTCATTCTACAGGCAGATTATAAATAGAGAAAATGGTGACCTGCACTTAGATAATTTTTTCACTGGGTGTTCCCCATATAAAAAATTTCTGTGTTCAATTCTTTTGTCAGTTTGAGTTCACTAAAGTGATAATTTTGCCTTTTATATTGTTTCAATATTTATTAAAATGTGCTCTTTTGTAAGAGGGAGATTAAATACCTTTAAACAGAATATCACTATGCCATCTACAATATTATCTTGAACAAACAACATAGAAGATTATAATTTGAGAGCTCATTTAATCAGTTGCCAAGACTTCATTTTAATAGAAATAATTTTCAAGTTCTATATATAAGGAAGAGAACACTAATCAGGAATATCCTTGTATTATGTGAATGCTTCTTTACCATCTAATGTTTCTACCTGAATGTGTTTTGGGGTTATGATCTTATTTCTGCATACACAGAGTTCTCCAAGAAGTCATAAATGAGTATGAAATTGTTATCAGGATCGGAAATGCTAATATAACCTCAGGAGGGGAACCATTCTGATGTTTCTATTTTCAGCCTCTTTCAGCAGGATTTTCTGTCCTTAAATATCATAGTTTAGACCGATTGGAAATGGAGTTGCCCATTTGTTTGCCTAGAGAGAAAGTCAGATTCTCTTTCTAGCAAATTTGATAAACCAAATGTGCTGAAGTATAGATGTATTATTTGAGTGTAGGCACACTATTTATGATGTATTAATAAGATTAGGATACTTTCCTACAAATCTATTATGCTCAAAATGCTCAAACAAGAAAATCCAGTGGGACAAGTTGGCTTTTTTTTTTAGTTTTTTATTTTTAAGAATATTTCTACTAGTGAATCAAAATAACTAATTTTCCTATCAGGAGCTTAACAAGTACAACATATGAGTCTATATATTTGAATATGTGCAAAATACAAAGTATTTTAGAGGTCAAAACCCTAGGAGCTGTGGAGGGATGAAGGTGGGAATTTGGAAAGTCTTCATGTGGAAGGAGATGCTTGACATGGACTTTGAAAGAAATTAGGAATTCTAAGATATAGAAGTGAGGAGGGAGTGCATTTCAGTATTGTGAGATAACTTGTATGAAACTATGGAAATAGAAGATGAAGCATTACATATTAAGAAGAGGAAGAAAAGTTTGAATGCATAGAAAATATATGAATAGGAGTAAAGTATAATTAAGGAGAGTGCTGGGCCTGGAGTCTTGCAAGAATACTGTTCCTGCATCAAATACCAGTTGTGTGCAAGTCATTTAACTCTGTTTGACTCAGTTTCCTAATCTTTTAAATGAGCTGTAAAATAAAATGGCAAACTACTCCAGTATCTCTGCCAAGAAACCCCAAATGGAGTCACAAAAAGTCAGGATGATGTATCATCAGCCTGGAATACATTGTGAAGGGCGTTAAGCAGCAAACATAATAATTTATAACTGATTCTTGAGGTAACAAGGAGTCAGAGAAGGAAATGGTTGAACCTGAATTTTAGGAAAATCAGGCAGCTGTGTGGATGATGGATTGAAGGAAGAAGAGACTTGACCCATAAAGATCACTTAGTAAAGTATTACAGAAGGCTAGGTGACAAGTGACTGTGTGAACAGAAAAGAAGGGATAAAACCATGTCATGTTGTAGATATCCAAATGACAAGATTTGGTGACTAATTAGACATATGGTGAGAATGAGTTTGAGGAGCCTAGGCTGATGCTGAAGCTGAGAACCTAATAAATTAGAAAGATTTAGGTCCTTGTAAACCTGAACAGTCTGGGCTACTTTTCATCCAGACTCCAGTGAATTCTTTTTTCTTAACTATCTGCCCAAAGCCCACCACTTACATTGTAGTCTTGTAGGACTTTACCTTTGATTATGGACATATGTTACACCTTTATGCTTCTCAATATCTTTCATTGATTGGCTCTTGGCTCCAGCTGACTTCATATTAATTTTATCTCCCATGACTTGAACTTTTGACCAGAGATTATAGCATGAGGACAATATAACAGGCCTCATGACCCTGAATGTCACTCACTTGTTGCTTCCTAGGTAATACACACACACACACACACACACACACACACACACACACGTATGTGTTTCCTATTTCCAATACTTGTTAACATATTCAAGCATAATTGCTTTCATTTCAGCAAGCATTTATTAGTTACTTATTATGAGTAAAATATTGTTCTGGGTGTATATATGTGAGAAAGATACAAAATTTAAATAATACATTAACAAATAAATAATAAGACTTTTTCTTCTTGGTCTAGTTTATTGCTGTCCTTTATACTTGAAGAGGACCAAAATGTCATCACTATATTAGAGTCAAGTTAGCGAGTCCAACTGTAGCTAATCAGACCAATATGAACTTGGAATATTCTGGCACAGGTCAGACACAAATAGTTTCTATGAACATTTGGGGTAGCTTCTCTAATTTAGCACATCTCATATTTCTTTTGAGCTAATATAATTTGGTTTTGCTTATAGAGCATAGCATCTTCTCTGATGAGGGCATACCATGCTAGGTGGTCCTATACCAGTATCTCTCATAGACAATTGTTTCTAAAGTTCTTTATAAAAAATTATTTATTTCTAAAGTTCTTAAGAGAGGCCTTAAAGTGTCCTTGTATGCTTTTTCTGACTACCTTGGGAGCACTTGCCCTGTGTGAGTTCTTCATAAGATAATTTTTGACATTCGAACAATGTGGTGAGCATAATTGGAACTGATACATACTTTGTTCCATCTCAGCTTTGGAGGCTGCATTGAGTGCACAATCATCTGCAAAAAAACAAAAACAAAAAAACAAAAAACAAAACAAAACAAAAACAAACAAAAAAAACTTCACGCACCAACACTCCCTCCATTCTAGTTTTGGCTTTTAGTCTTTTCAAGTTGAAGAATTTACCATCATGGTGGTAAGCTGACTTTGAGTCTATGTTTGATTCTGGAAAATGGGCGATGCTCTCAAGCTTTTGCAGGAGGGTATGTGCTTACTCCCATGCTTTTGGAATCATTTAGCATCATGTTTTCAGCCATGATGTCAAATGTCTCCTAGTCTACTAGTTTATGAAGCAGTAGAATATTCAATACAATTTTGGGGGGGAGTAGAGTAGGCAGAGCAGTTCAGATTTGTGAACTTACTAGTATAGGTAAAATTCATGTGAGAAAACTCCTTCTATTGAAGAAGATCAGTGACTGTTCTTCAATTTATACTCTTAGTAAATTTTTATGGGCACTAAGAGGTTAAATGATTTGCCCAAAGTCGTGTAACTAATATATGTTTAAATTGTGATTTACATTCAGATCCTTTTGAATGTAAATTTTGCCTTCTATCTAAAAGGACAAATTATGTTTTAAACCAATTCAACCACACAAATAATTGAGATACAAAATGATATGAGTTGAATGCTACAAAATAGGAAAGAATCATAACTGACTTTGGAAATGTTTCCCAGAGTCAGTGGCAAAAGAACAAGGCCATAGAATATGAGCAGAATTTCAGGAGTCAGTGATGGATGGGAAGGACACAGCAGATACAGGAAATGATTTGAGCAAAGCTCCAGAGACTGGACAGTGAATAAGTGCAGGTATATATAATGCAAACAACTCTGTTCTTGAGTATCTTGCATTTGGAAAGAAATCCTAATGGTGAAAAAAGGAAGGTAGTGTCAGATTCTGAAAGACTAATGAGTCCGAACTTGATTTGACAGGTAAGGAGCCATTGAATGGTTTTGAGTTGAGACAAAGATGTGATAAAATCTTCCTTTTGGAAGATTAACAACATGCTGGTATGAAGAATAGATCAAGGAAGGCAAAAGTGGAAGTAGAAAAACTGATGGGAAGAGATTATTGCAATATTCCAGGCAAATATCCTCAATGATGACAAATCTTCTTGGAGAGTGGAATTGATTTTGGAGACATCTAATGGTAATTTAAAGCCAGTCAATTGAATAAGGTCGGTAATCAAAGTAGAAAATATTTTTTTTGGTCAGACATTAGCTGCCACTCTACATTTATGTTACTAATTTATTAGCATGACTTATTTATTGTATTATTTATTAGTACAGAAAGCAATATCAAAAGTGGAATTTTATGTTTAGATCAGTTATTGGGAAAAGTGGTTAGCGTCTCACTTAGGCATATGAATTTTTGTACTCTTGGTTTTAAACTATTAAAGCATATAATTAATAATTATTTCTGTGGAATTGGGGCTGTTTTATTTTTGCCTTTGTAACCCCAGCTGTGTCTTTTATGTAAACACATAATTAATATTTCTTGAATTGAATTTATATGCAACCCCAGCTTAGAATTCTCTTATATAAAGGAATTTGAATATGAAATTCAGCAAGTGAATATGTTTGGTTTTACCCAGAATTCCAAGGTCTCTGAAATTAAATTTTTGATGCTGCAAAAGAGAAAGGAAGCATAGAACTGTGAAATAAAGAAGGAGGTAAAGCAGTCATCCTAGGAGTCAGGCCAGGGTTCAGATTGTTCCTGCCCTCTTGCAATTTGTTTCTGCAGATGGAGTGATAGCCACTAGTCATTTACTTACTTCCCTATGTGGATTGTACAAGGGTTCAATCCTGGTTAGACTAGCATGGCTACCTTGCCTCCTTTTTTGATACCTCAAATTCAATGTCAAGGGCATTTGGAATTTTTGAGTAAAAAGTCTGCTTGCCTGTAATAGTTACATCCTGCTTCTTACATTCCCATCATTACGCCTATGAAAATAGAGAATAGGAGATCATGTCTAGTTAAACCTTGTATACCACAGTCCTCTAGGAAATGTAAGTACCTAAAAAAGAAAGGAAGGCTTGGGAAAAACAACAAATTAGCTCTTGAACATGGTAGTTTGATTTGCTGATGAAATGTCCAGGTGGAACTTTCAAAAACCTAATTGATATGAAAATAACCCCTCCTGTAACCTCAATAATTGTGGAATTAAACTTAATAGAAAATCTTGATGAGTTATATTTTGGAGAAAGTTCTTGAAAAGTATGTGAAAAATTCAGCTTGGTTGTGAACTCTCACAATGAGTAAAACCCAGGAAGTTGAACTTTTTTTTTTTTTTTGATAGAGAGATGATTGCTTATGTATAATGGAGTTCTGAGGGTTGAGGCACTGAAATGAAATTTGACTAGATTTCAATCTTATCAAAACCTCCTTGAGAATGCTTAAAGAAACCACTTAGAAAGTTAGAATTATTTTTCACCATGGAGATACTTGCCATTCTATGTCAAAGACTTAAAGCTCAACCCTTATTGGGTGCTGATTGAATGGTTATTGTTTGAAATCGAAGATAGATTCTTGTATTATTGTGTATTTTTGTATTCATTATGCCCCCATTAGAGTGAAAAGGTATAAGGATTATTAAATGAACAATGATATATTTCAGGTATATTCTTTTATCTTATTGTTTCTATTTATTTCTTATTCTTGTCATACTATCTGCCCTATTAAATTTCACAGCTTTACATAAATGTTAATAGTATCTAATAATAATGACACTTACATAGCACCTTAAGGTTTGCAAAGTGCTTTGCAAATGTTATTTCATTTTATCCTCACAAAAACCTGGAGATATAAGTATTATTGTTATTCTTTTTTTCATAGATGAGGTGATAGATATCAAATGCCTTAAAATAGATATTAAATAGAAATCAAATGCTTAAGGTCACATAGAAAACTGGATTTGAACTGATCTTCCTGACTCCAAGGCAATCTCTATCAATCAAGCTCTATTTATTGTATTACCCAAATGCCTTAACATCTATTTCTGATAACAATAATCACTTTTTAAAAGTGATTCTTAATTCCTAAAAGAAAGTCTGGACATGGTTCACTTCCATGTGATGAACCTTGTTCTATGTGTTCATGAAGAACTGAGTATTTTTCTAATAAGTTATAGAATCTTAGAAGCTTAAAAGATAATTTAGTTTAATCTTCCTCCAAATTCAAGGTCTCTTATAATACCTTTGAGAGATGATTATCCATTCTCTGTATCAACATCTCCATGAATAAGGAACCAAGTATTTAATGAAATGTTCTTTAGTTATTTTTCAGTTACATCCAACTCTTTCTACTCCATTTGTAGTTTTCTTCCTGAAAGTGGAGTAGTTTGCCATTTCCTTCTCCAGCTCATTTTAGAGATGAGGAAACTGAAGCAAATAGAGTTAAGTAATCTGCTCAAGGTTACACAGCTATTAAGTATCTTAGGCCAGATTCGACCTCAGGAAGATGAGCTTCTTGACCCCAGACCCAGCACTCTCTATCTACTTTGCCAACTAGCTGCACCACCTCATCCCTGATTTAATTAAATGAAATATCCCATTTATTTATCAAATACCTGAAAATACTTGGAAGTTCCTCCTTATATGAAACAATGTTTATGTTTTTAGTAATTCTCAATAAATAATCCTAGATCTTTTCTCTAAAAGAGAATTAGAGCAACCTAAAATAAGTTTGTCATCTTTAACATGATAAATCATCCTTCTGACTCTTCTCTTGACAATATATTTCCACTTCCTTCAACCTTTCTTGGTGATTTTTAAATATTTAGATTTTTTCAATATTGAGATTCATCCAAAGTACTCTTCTATGGAGATGCAACCTTAGTTTTTAAATTCCCTCTTTATATGAACCTCAGAATAGTGTGTAGATGCATAGTAGGTTCTTAATAATGCTTATTTACCATCTGATTTAAAATTTAATATAATAATCTAGATATAGTTAGTAAGGAGTACATTCAGGTCATGCCTTACTATATCAGTATGCTATTGTCCTGTTGTTATAATTTAGGATTGCAATATCCTTAGTATCAGTCATACCATCACATTCCTGGCTCATATCAAGTTTGAATTTGAAAAGTCTTCAGAACTAAATTAACCTGAATTAAAAGCTCCCAGACCTTATGATTGATTTTTTTTTTAAAAAAACTTAATCAAAGGATTTCATATTTATTCCTAATAAATTTCTTCTTTTTTATTTGGGCTCACTATTTTAGTTTGTTGAAATAATTGTGAATCTTGATTCTGTCATTTTTATTACTGCCTTGGAGGTATTTATAGTTTCCTCAAAAATTCAGGGATCCTAGCAATCCAGAAATGTAATAAGAATTAGATCAGACATTGGGATTTCTAAATGCATTTTTCCAAATTCAAATGCATAATTTAGTTCAAGTCTTGGAAAATTTTATTCTATGATAGTAGAAAGAATACTATATTTAAAGTTAGTTGACCCTAGATTCAAATCCTGCCACCGATATATTACCTGTGTAACCTTGGGTGAATCACATAAGTTCATTGGGGTCCCAGTTTTCTCACCTGTCAAATGGAGGGAATAGACTAGCTTGTAGAGAAGGCCCTGTCCAAAATTCTGATCTTCATCAGAGACTGAATTTATCTAAATTTAGTATGAGGATCCTCAAAACTACTTATAAATAATCCCTCTGAATTGACTAAGCATTAAGTCTTTAGATTGGTCTTCAATTTCCTCCTACAGATTTATTCATTCAACTGTGTGGTGCTTTCAAATGTCAGATGGAATTGTAAAAGGTTTTGTACCTGACATTTTCAGGAGCAATAGGCTTCAATTTGAATATTTTTCAAGAATGCTTTTCCTTGAAATGGCCTTTATGAGCTAAATTTGATAGCAATTGAATTTGGCCATTTGACCTCCTTAAATCAGAAACAAGTGGCCCCATGTTGGGGGCAATTCTTGGCTTACATATATTGAAACACATCTATTTTCTTCATCCCACATAACTTTTGTATGTATGAAGAATGGATTACAGAAGATCCAGTCAGTCAACAAGCATTTATTAAGTAATTAATGTATTTCAGGTACTGGGCTATGTGCTGCGGATATCAAGAAAGGGTGCAAAATTAGATTCCTGCATCTGTCTCAATGGGGCAAACAACATCCAAATAATTGTGTATATACATGACATTTATAGTGCAAATGGAAGATATTTTAGGGGGAAAACATAGAGGAGAGGTGACGATAAAGACTAGAAAAGACATCTTGTATAAGATAGTGCTTACGTTTTTGACAAAAGCCAAGAAACCCAGAATTGGTGGCAATAGGGGAAAGCTATTCAGAAATGGATGACAGATTGTGCAAAGGCATGGGATTACTAAGTAGAGTTTTATGTTCAAGGAGCTGGAAGGGAGGGCAGTGAAGGTCGATGCTAAAGGAATCCAATGGTCAAAGGAAATTTGTTACAAAATACAATGAGTTTTGAAGTGTTTCTCCTTGAATATATCTTTCAGAATTCTCTGGTACTTTGAAGAATTTCATGATACAGACTGGACAGGATTTAAACTAGGCATTAAAATGTTGTTTCTCACTCTCTTTCTCCTTGCCTAACTAGCTCTTTTATTTCTCTCCCTCAATCCCTGCTTATTCTATCATTCATTTAATTAGCCATTGTGGTTATTGCATCTTTCCAAGATTCTGTCTCCATTGAGAGTGGGATCTCAGAAACACCTTCTTAGACATGATTCCATGGCTTAGCTTGAGAACAATTTATAGATATCGAGTTCCCAGTTGACCAGTTCAGAACCTATGTATATAGCTCATCTTCATTCTTCATATAGACACACCTTGACTGTATGTCTACTCTCTTTCCCTCCATTCCTCAGAATTACCAGCTTCCCACAAAAAGCTCAGGTACCACTCCCTACATGAGGCTTTCCCCTTAGTTCTCTAATTGCCAATATCTCTCCCTTGCCAAAATAACCTTTATTTACTTTAAGTGTATCTTATATTTCAGAGAAAGTTTGTGGATAAAGAACTGACTCTAAAGTCAGAAAGACATGGGAGAGGAAGAGAAAGAAGGAAAGGGAGAGGGAAAAGGAAAAGAGGAAGAGGGAGGAGGAGTTAATATTGGGAGAGCCAAGACATACATACAAGGAAGCCCAAAAATATTGGCAAAGGTGAAAGACATCAAAGAGGAGAGTAATCAAAAAGTAATGCACAAGTGTCAATGGTCAAGACAAGAAAGTTAGAAACCATTCAAGATGCCAGAAAAGAGAACAGAGAGATAAATGAAGTTTTACATTTCTTCTTTCGTTTTACTTGAGTAGATTTTCCACTTTCTCTTCTAAGCTATTTATTTTCTTTCTAATTCTTTCTTTTAAATCTCATATTTCATTTGTAATTCATTTCTTCTAGGTATTTTTTAAAGTACTTATGTAATTCTTGTGATTAAGCCATTTTCTTTCAGAATGTCTGTTTGTATTTATTGTGGAATTATTATTTTCTTTTGTTTTACCTTTTAGAAGCTCTTAACCTATACTTTTTCTTCCTACATTTTGATACTTCTACTTGTTCCTCAGGCTCAGTTGCTCATTTGGACTTTGTTGTGCCAAGATCAAGCTCTGCTCCCTCTCACATTTTTGGGTAAGGTAACCTGTTTGGTATTGATTTATATTTTCTGCTCTTCTACTTGATGGCTTCTACATCCCATGAATCTCAGAAAGCTGGAAGATTTAGAGACCTCTGGGTTATTCAGAGTCAGAGTATTGTGGTGTTTAGGGCTCGGTGGAGCATTGAAGTGATAGAAATTTTTGATATGTCCTGGTATAATGTAGCATTTCAAGTTCCTCAAATCCTAGCACCACTCTAGAATCCATGCCCTCTGAGGGCAAGTTGCTATAGACTTCAGTTGCCCCAAGATTGTCTCTGATCAAATGTTGACCAGCTCCTTGCTTTATTTCCTATGTTTACACTGGCTTTTTTGCCAGGATCCTTTCCCCAAAGCTCACATGATTCTGGATTCCTTTTGGTTCAGTCCTAGACTATCTAAATGACAGAGTTTACTACTATTTTCCATCCATTTTTGTTCATTATTCACTCTTGTGCCCTTTAAAAATATTTGTTATAATATATGTGAAAAAATGAGTTCTATTATTTTCCTCTATTCAACAGTAAGTTTTTGGATGTTTTTCTAAAATGCATATTTTAGGATTTTGTGTATTTTTGAGGGTGGCATAAGATGAAAAATAATACATAAGTAAAATAATAATTATTGTTATTTTTACATGAATAGTTATTTTAAAAGAAAGAAGGGTCATTTTAGATAGTTAACAAAGATACTAAGCCCCAGTTTTGCCAATTCACAGATATTCTCTTTTCCTGACTTGGAAATAATTATAGGAGAAAATAAAGCTAAACTCTATCAAAGTATTCCTGACTCAGCATACTGACTGTACCTCACATCTAGGATGTTATTTGTTAACTCACCCACAAAATGTAGAAAATAGAATCTAGAATGAGGTCTGAACTGCTTTCTTCTATAGGCAATCAAGAAATGAATAATTGCTTAGATATAGAGAGTCAGAATGTAGGTAGCCAAAAGTATCTGAGAAAAAGCAAAGGAGGAAAGATACACGTCTCAGGCAAACAATTAAGGAAATAAGGCTAGAAAAGAAATCATGTTCTAAGAGCCAAATTTATATATAATAAGAAACAGGAAGCAAATATTTGAACACGGCATCAATTCATACTTTGATATTGTTCAACATATGGTAGAAAGGAAGAAGCTTGAGAGAGGCAGGGAAAAAGAAAAGGCAGCATGATGTAATATAATAAATAAGTAAATAATCATAACAATAATAGCTTACAGTTACATAATGCAAAGTGCCAAATATTATCATCATATTATCATCCTCAGCTAGAATTAATTTAATTCTTTAAGGTAAGCAGAGTAATTCTAAATATTTATCTCCTCTGATACTTATGAGAATTATGAGTGGTAGATGCTATTATTATTTCTATTTTAGAGATGAGGAAGCTGAGGATAAGAGAGATTAAATGACTCACTCAGTTTTTACAGCTAGTAAATGACTGAGGTAAAATTCAAACAAGTTCTTTCTGACTCCAAATCCAGAGCTCTATTCAATGTGCCACCTAGCTGCCTACATAAATAAATAGACTTGATTTAAGTAATGTCATCTTTAATTAGATTAACAATAAATTTGTTTTATTAACTCTCTTAATAGATTCCAGATTCAGTATTGTAAGGGGTCTTGGACATTATCTAGTTCATATCTTCTCATTTTACATATGAGGAAACTGAGACTTACTGTTTCAGTTGTTGTTCAGTGATTTGCTATGGTCACATAGATAGAAGTGATGATGGAACCAGGATATAAACCAAGGTTGTTTTCGAGCTTCACAGACTTTCCATTGAACCATATTGCCTCTCATATTTGAAAATATGGTTCTCTTTATATACAAACCTTTGTGACCCCATTTGGAGTTTTCTTGGCAAAGATCCTTGGAGTGGTTTGATATTTCCTTCTCCAGCTCATTTTATAGATGAGGAAACTGAGGTAAACAGGGGTAAATAATAAGAATGGAATTCAAGAAAGAGCAGTCTTCCTGACTCCAAGTCTGGTACTCTCTCCTCTGTGATTCCTAACTGCCCTTTTACAGTAAGGGATTTTGCATGATACAACATCACTGGATGAACATTGGTTGTTAAAAGGATGAGATTTTACTGTTTTAGGACATTGACCCCAGTCCAACAAAGTCATTTTTAGAAAAATTTGAGAAAAAATGTTAGACTATTTTTAGTTATGCCAGGGTGAAAAATGTTTCCGTTTTCTGCTTTAAAGGCAATTTCACGATTTTGGCACACAGTGGGTTCAAAAACCAGCTGAGCTTTGAAGTGCTGACATCCCCTATATGTCAGCTGTTAGCATATTTGGAGACTGTATTAAAAATAACCAAGTCATTTACTCTTAGAGAAATCTCACTATGAAACATATAGGAAACATTTTAATAGGTAACAGCTTTCACATTTCCCAGGAAGGCTCAGTGCATTGTAATGTAGAGTGTATGAGGTAACAGATTTCTCTTCCTTACCCATTTCTTATTCTAGTCTGGCTTTTTTTCTTTCTCCTATTCTGGTTCTTTTCTCTGATAATTTCTTTGTATCCCTCATAGTACCCTTTACTGAGTTCTTGCACAAAGAGCTTTCTATAAATTTTTGTTGAATAAATAATATGTGCTCCCAATGGGATATTTTGGTTTTCTCCAAGTCTAGATTGAAGCCCATTTCTTACATATACTCAACAACATTCACTTCCTATTCTGAAGCTGCTGGTATGGCCTTTGAAAGTGAGAGAGTAAAAAATGGCAATAGATTACTGGGGATATACTTAAATGTTTAAAGGAAAATCTCATTATTCATTTTAAGTATAAAAAGACCTTTCAGTCAAAGCCCTTTTGCTTCTTTACAGAACTGTCATGGAGATAACTTGACCACATACATAACATGTTTCAACATGATAATCAACAACTTTCTCCTTTGTGGATTTTATGCAAGTAAGAGGGTATTCAATCTAGATGAGCAAATTATTTCTTAGTATGGTGCATTTGTTATTTCCTGAAATTGAGTGTTAGATTCACATTTGGACCTTAAAAATCAATACATGTGATTAGTGTTTATGCTTTTAATCCTGGACTTTTGTCCAACTAATCCCAGTAATATAAATAAGAAATGGGTAAGAGCTCCTGGCCTGGAGTCAGAAAGACTTATTTCCCCGAGTTCTAGTCTGGCCTTAGCCACACACTAGTTGTATAAGCCATACATCACTTCTGTTTGTCTCAGTTTCCTCATCTGTAAAATAAGTCAGAGAAGAAAATGGAGAAATAGTCCTGAATCTTTGCCAAGAAAATCTCAAAAGGGATCATAAAGAGTCAGATGTGATTGAAACAATTTAACAACAAAAATCCCAAATGAAAGAAAAGAAAGTTACAAATATATGTTTTCAGATGACATAGCATATTGTATCCATAATACTTCTCCTACTATTATCACTATTCCTGCTGCTGCTACTACTGGAACTAGTAACTGCTACAAGGCCTTTATTTATTGGTACTTCTAGACTACCAATTACTGTTGGTACTGGTATTACAACTACTAGAACTACTAATAGCAAAAACAATAACAATAATAACTACTACTATTACTAGTACTATTACTATTACTACTACTGCTGCTGCTCCTGCTACTACTAGAACTACTATTACAAGATCTACTAACTACTTCTACTACCGGTACTAGTAGAACTACTATTGGTACTACTGTTACTAGTACTGGCATTCCTATTACTACTGCTAGAACTAATAACAACAAGTTCTACTACTATTACTACTGCTGCTGCTGCTGCTGCTACTGGAGCTACTATTACAAGATCAACTAACTACTACTACTACCGGTACTATTAGAACTACCAACTACTACTGTTACTAGTACTTCATTACTACTATTATTGCTAGAACTAATAACAACAATAATAACAACTACTACTACTATTCCTACTGTTGCTTCTACTGCTACTGGAACTACTATTACAAGATCTACTACCTACTACTACTACCAGTACTAGTAGAACTACCAACTACTAGTGGTACTACTGTTACTAGTACTGACATTACTACTACTACTACTACTGGTAGAACTAATAACAATAATAATAACAACAACTACTACTACTGCTATTACTACTACTGCTGCTGCTCCTGCTATTACTGAAACTACTAACTATTATAAGATTTACTAACTACTACTACTACCAGTACTACTAGAACTAATCAACTACTACTGGTACTACTGTTACTAGTACTGGCGTTACTATTACTACTGCTAGAACTAATAATAATAATAACAAGTACTACTACTATTACTACTGCTGCTGCTGCTGCTACTGGAGCTACTAATTATTACAAGATCTACTAACTACTACTACTACTGGTACTAGTAGAACTACCAACTACTTCTGGTACTTCTGTTACTAGTACTGGCATTACTACGACTACTGTTAGCACCAATAACAACAACAACTACTACTACTATTACTACTGCTGCTGCTATTCCTGCTACTCCTGGAACTGCTAACTACTTCAAGATCTACCAACTACTACTACTACCAGTACTACTAGAACTACCAACTACTACTGGTACTGGTACTACTGCTAGAACTACTACTACTACTACTACTACTACTACTACTACTACTACTACTACTACTACT